>QRFJ01006742.1:0-41356 GCA_006176705.1 Cocos nucifera | reverse complement strand
GCTAGCACGATTTCCTTGAACCTAATTGAATCTCATTCAGATCAATTGAACTAGATCAGTTCAATTGATGATCACCAGATTCAAACCCTTATTTGTGTGACCCAGTTAGGTTCAGTTCTGTATGGTAATTGGATATGTCATGATCTCTATCATAGACATCATCGAAACTCCTTTCGATGGATCAGAACTCTTCTGATTCGAACAGCTAGAATGATCGATCATCTAAATCATTCTAATTGCTCCCAAAATCCACCAATGACACCTAGCAGTATATGGTGGCAACCCATCAGAGCTGAATGCGAACCTCTTGGTGCAGCTACCTGTGTGATTAAGTTCTTCTATCTTGAGCCCCGATCAGATTAGGGTTAAGGTAAATTCGTCAAACCCTAGTTTCTATCATATGATATAATCATTCGATTCGAGTCCAATGTGAAAATCTAAATAGAAACTCTTTCTATTATTTCACTCTGCCATGGCCATGGGCTTTAGGACTTGATTCTCATGATTATCATAGGGCTGCTCCTCTACCACCGAGGTAGATAGATCCCATCTTGATGCAATCCAGTTCCTACAATGAACATGTCATAGCCAACATACACCTCAGGGTTCCATATGGCTAGGAGACCGAGTAATGGTGTAGTCAAACTATAACACCCTCAAGGTGAACTGTCGATGCATCTCAGGTCAAAGAACCAGATACACTACTGCAGCATCGAGTCAGTCATTGACGAGAAGGTAGACTTCCTAATGACTACTCGAGGTGGTCATGCTCAGTGCCCTCGTTCTCTAACGAGTACCTGTACTTTCACTCCGGTGTCTCCACACCGTAGACTCAAGACTCATCTACTAAAGAGAAGCGATCGTACACCAACCTTCCGGATCAATCACCATCCTCGTGATGATCCTATGGTCGGGAGCTGTTTATGAGTTAATAATGATTATTCATGTCTTAAATTTTCAACTCTTGAAAATATGAATTATCATTACCATTAACTCAAAGGATGTATCATAGATGCTAAATACACAGGTGTGATAGAAAATAACCCATTTCATTAATTATAGTCAAAATTACAATTTTACCCCTAGAAGTGTATTACAAGTGTCAGCCAATTCTGGCTTCTAAGGCACATATATCTAACATCGGAGAGTCTTGATCACCGTCGACAGCATTCTGGACCGTCGGATCATCGCCTGGATCGAGCGCTGCCGTCCGATGGTGATTCGCATGATGTTTGTATCTGAATAAAATTCGAAAGCAACCACAGCCGTCCGATCCTGACCGCAAACAACCACATCCGTCCGATCGTGCAATAACTATTCCCATGGATCGGCCGCACCGCACACTGCAACCAATCAACGCCGCTGTTGTCGAACGAAAAGACTAAATTACCCTTGTGAGCCGCGATAAATTTCTGTAGACCCTTAAGGGGTCTAGGTCCACCACGTGGCAATCTCTGATTCGCCAGAATTTGCTGAGCTGGCGGTCCACGCCTGGATCGTGGATCGACTGATGGCTTCAATGGCTGAGTCGGCTTGATGGCTTGGTGGCTCGGCTTACGGAGCCGGCTGAGCCATTTTCTTTTTTTTATTTAATTTTTATTTATTTTATATCTTTCAAAATTCATATCTTTTCCATTTTAGCTCCATTTTACTTGAAATTTATTTCGTTGTGATCAAAAAAATAAGCTACTCTATTAATAATAAAATTTTATTTTTTAATTTTTATTATTTTTTATTATTTTTTAATTAATTTTTTAATTAATAAAAATATGAATTTTTCAAAAATTATATATAAATTAATTATTAATTTTTAAAAATTAATATCAATTAATTGATAAATTAATACTTTTATTGGTAAATTTATGATGCTTATCACTTACCGAGCTCTCAGTCTTTCTGAGTTTTTGAAGGAACAGACCTTGTTTAACCTTGGCCTAAGTCCTCTTGATCCTGCTGGTATGAAACTCATTTGCATACATGTATAGCTTTTATGAAATTTGATGCATACCTCGACTGATTGCGATTTTTTCTTTACTGCAGAAATGGACTCCAACACCATCGGGAGGCTCGCCAAGGGCCTGTATGCCAAGAAGAGAAAGAGGGTAGCTTCAGGTGATAGCTCGAAAAGGATGAAGGTCGGTGGCCCCAGCTCCGAGGTCCCGAATATCCCCATGGCTGCTCCTAAAATCACTTCAAGCATCGAGGTCCTCTCAATCACTGAGGGCAACATTGGGGATGAGGACCCTCAACCCCCCACACCCTCGGGTCTCCCCACTGGGGGGTCGGTGCTGGAGCCCCTCAATGAGAGGGTCGGAGATGACAAGAAGAAGAAGAGGGCCGTTGTTGCGAAGGTGGCCTGAAAGGCTCGTCTAGGCGGGTCGAGCAACAGCGATGGTGATGACCTAGGGGCAGACTCCTTTGATAATTTGGAGATCATCCGGGACTTGATCGACAAGTTCATCCTACTTGTAGAGGTGGACCACCTAGCTGACCTCGACTAGATGCAGTTCATCTGAAAATCTCTTGGAACTTTTCTTAAGGTAGTCATCTTGCCATATTGCCCTTTCATCGTATATATATATTTATCGTTATCATTTTTATCTTATCGTAACTCATCCATGGCAATCGAGCCATCACATACTGGCTCACCTCAAGAGGATAAGTCATCAAGAGGCGAAAGTATCGAAGGTCTAGGGGGACCTTCAGGCCGAGGTTGATAGCTTGCATGGAAAGGTCGCCGAGGCCGAGCGCCTTGTGGAGGAGAAGGCAGTGGAAAATGAGGATCTCCGAGGGGATGCTTCGGAGGAAGGAGCTCATCTTGACCGGACTCAAGGCTGCATTGATCTTGGAGGAGGAGGAGAAGAAGGAGGCCAAGATTAGAGTCGCCGAGCTGGAGGCTCAAATGTCGAAGTCTACTTCAGAGGTGGCAGCCTGAGCCATGGAGGAGTTCAAAGCCTCCTTTGAAATGAAGGACTTGAACATCGCATTTGGCCAGGAGGTGTTCATAAAGGACTTCAAACTCTATGAAGGCAGGGTGGCTCGAAGGTTTTCCGAGCTTGACCTTAGCTTCCTAGAGGAGGAATCCGATGCAGAAGCAGAGCCGTCTGGAGCTACGACCGACTCCTCTCCCACCGAAGTAGTCTCCGACTCCTCTGAGCCTGCTGTCGAGGTGCCCAAGCCCATGTAGGAGCCCATGATCGCTACTGAAGCATCGATCAAACCCGCTCCTAAGTCCACGACTGTCCTTGGAGTGCCGAGCTCCCCTGTTGCTTTCCCTCCAAAGGTTGGGGGCCTTCGATAGTTGTATATTATTATTTTATTTTCTCTTCTTTTTTTTTGTACTTGAAAGTTTTTAGTTAAATGAAAGTGAGTTTACTTTTGTCGATGCCTTTCCTCATATTGATGTTATGCTATGTGTTATCTAGCATCCTTTCAATAACCAGAGTCATAACCTGCCATCCCTAATTGATGCTGACCCCTTACCTCAGGGAGTTCCGCTTAAACCTCTAATAAAAATCTTAAAGAAGGAGGTACACCACATGAAGAGGAAGTTGAAGAGGGTGGTGGATGACCTTCAAGCTTCTTGGAGGAATGCTTCGGAGATGACCAAAGAGGTCACTCACCTCCATAATCTATATATGAAGGACTCCATGAGCTTCAGCATCTAAAAAGGGAGCTTTAAGAAGGAGATCGCCGAGCTCAAGAAGAATGCCAGTGATAAATCCTGTGCACTAATGGCAAAGATCAGCTCTCTCGAAGCCGATCTTAAGGCGGCGAGAGAGAAGATCCATCTATTGAAGGGGAGTTCATCATGGTCTACCGACAAGGTCCGATATGAGTGGGATTGGTCGAAGAGGTTCTCCGTGCTTCAAAATCAACTATATGATGTCGAGCTTACTTATGATACCTACCAATTGGGTTGGAGCTAGAGGATATCCCAACTTAAGCAAAGACTTCATGCTGCTAACAGTGAGATAATCCAGCTCCAAAAATAACTCAATAACTATCATCAATCTGACGTGAGCGGGGGATCAGAGCAGGTTGCTTCCTTAATGAGGACTCTCGATGAGCTTTCAAAAGCAGTGGGAAGGGAGAAGGCCGAGGTTCAGTGGCTAAGGATTCAGCTGTCGTATAAGTAGCAAGTTGTTAAGGAGGCCGAGGTTGAGTCGAAAGTCCTAAGAAAGCAGCGGTGGGAGTTGGAGGACAAGTTCAGGCACGTCAACAAAATGTATATAGATGACCTATATAAGAAGAAGGAGCTTGAGGAGGAAATTCTTAGGCTAAAGCAGTCTCTGGTGATGGTGGGAGTCAACAGTCCGAAGTCTGAGGGTTTCGGGCCTCTTTAGGACTTTATCGTTTTTTCTTTTTTCTTTTTTATACATGATCTCGTGGACCTTTGCTTTGTAATGAACTTCGATTTTAATGAAGAGATATTTTCTTCGATCGTCTTCTTGCTTTGTTTAGACTCAGTGCTTGTTGATTTTTCTGTTCTTCTCTTTTGCTTTGACTTTTGCTAAAATGATAGTCGAAAAAATAGTTTTCTCCCATCCTTTCATAGTTGGAGATTTTTACCTGCACTGGGATGAGTTTATCCTTTCATGTATGACTCTATCGATTTTCCTTCATCCTTTCATCAAGACAAGGTCCTTCCTCCCACCCAAGATAATCGGGGGTCTTTCTGCAGGAGGACATTAGGACTGTTGTTAGGGCCTCTCCCCTCACCTCATCTTAAATTAACGAGGCCTTCGACTTTGCTCATGTTAGGATGAGGTCCTCCTATTCTTAGCATGGCTGTAGGGGCATATTGGGGCCACTGTCAGGACCTCTCCCCTCATTCCATCTTAAGTTAATGAGGCCTTCGACTTTGCTCATGTTAGGATGAGGTCCTCCTCCTATTCCTAACATGGCTGTAGGAACGCATTAGGGCTGCCGTCAGGACCTCTTTCCTCATCCCATCTTAAGTTAATGAGGCCTTCGATTTTGCTCATATTAGGATGAGATCCTCCTCCTATTCTTAATGTGGCTGTAGGGGTGCATTAAGGCCACTGTCAGGGCCTCTTCCCTCATCCCATCTTAAGTTAATGAGGCCTTCAATTTTGCTCATGTTAGGATGAGATCCTCCTCCTATTCCTAACATGATTGTAGGGGCGCATTGGGATCGCTATCAGGGTCTCTCCCCTCATCCCATCTTAGGTTAACAAGGCCTTCGACTTTACTCATGTTAGGATAAGATTCTCCTCCTATTCCTAACATGGCTGTAGGGGTGCATTAGGGCCGCTGTCAAGGCCTCTCTCCTCATTCCATCTTAAGTTAATGAGGCCTTCGACTTTGCTCATGTCAGGATGAGATCCTCCTTCTATTCCTAATATGGCCATTTTTTATTATTTCGGAGAGCTATTTCCTATCATCACATGATTTTTGCAATGAAAACAATAATATTGAAATAGAAAAGTTTTATTAGATGCAAATCACTGATAATACATTCTTAAATTTTCTGAATTTCAAGGCCACAGGAGTGTTGCTCCTCCAAGCTCCTTCAAGTGATAAGTTTCGGACTGAATGACCTCCTCTACTTTTACTGACCTTCCTAATTTAGAGCAAGCTTCTTTTGATTCTGAGATTGTGAAATAGCTGTTTGCCGAAGTATCAATCCCCCATTTTGAATGTTTTGCCCTTGACTTTAGAGTTGTAGTAACGAGCTATCTTTTGCTTATAGGCTGTCATCCGAACTTGAGCTTTTTCCTATTTTTCCTCCAATAAGTCAAGGTTAGCCCTAAGGTCCTGTGAGTTATGCTGCTCATTGAATGTCATGACTTGTGCTAATGAAAGTTTGAGTTCTATTGGGATGACCGCTTCTATTCCAAAAGCTAAGGCAAATGAGGTCTCCCCAGTTGACAATCTTTGGGTAGTTCAGTATGCCCAAAGCATATGATAAAGTTCATCCATCTAAGTTCTCTTTTCTCTTTCAAGTCTTGCTTTGATACCTTGTAGTAGGATTCTATTTGTTACTTCGACTTCGTCGTTTGCTTGTAGATGGACAACTGATGTAAAATGATGGGATATGTTCAAATCTTCACAAAATTCGACAAATCTTGCTTTGATAAACTGCCATCCATTATCAATTATGAGGGTTTAAGGTAAGTCAAATCTACAAACGATCGACTTTTAGACAAAGTCCTACACTTTGGCATCAGTGATTTTCGTCAGAGGTTCAGCCTCGACCTACTTTATGAAATAATATATTACCACAAAGAGAAACTTACGCTATCTAGATGCCATGAAAAAGGTTCAAGTACGTCCATCCCACACTGAGCAAATGGCCATGGGGCACTCAAGGGTGCAAGTTTGGAAGCTGGCTGTCTTTAAATGTTTGCATTTCTTTGACAGCGGTTACATTTCTTGACATACTCTATAGAATCATGGTATAAGGTCAGCCAATAGTAACCCTATCGAAGTAGTCTATGTGATAAGGATCTGGCCCCCATATGACTTTCGTAGATTTCTTCATGCACTTCCCACAAGGCAAAGTCGGCTTCTGAAGGCCTGAGATAACTCAAGAGCGATAAGGAATATGATCTTTTGTACAACTTGCCTTCATACAGAACATACTGAAAGGCTTGATTTCTAAGTTTTCGAGCTTCTTTTGGGTCATTAGGAAGAGCTCCATCTTTGAAATAAGCAACGAATGGGTCAATCCAACATGGTTCATTGATGATTTGCATTATAGACTATTTTTCTTCCAAGCTCGGATGTTTCAGGACTTCAAAGAAGACCTCCTTGGATAGCTTAGTCGGGGTCGATGTTGCCAATTTTGAGAGACGGTCGGTCCTAGTGTTCTCCACTCTTGGGATCTACTTGATGTTAAAATTGTTAAAGGCTGGAGTCAAGCTCTTCACCTTCTCGAGAATTTTATCATGCTTTCTTCTCGAGCCTCATAATCGCCACTAACTTGTCCGACCACTAGTTGGAAATCACTATAGCCTCGTAGTTGATCTACTTTTAATTTCTTGATGATCCTTAATCCTGCAATCAAAGCTTTATATTCAGCCACATTATTTATGGTAGAAAATTCGAAATGCAGTGCATATTCAGTGACGACTCCTTCTGGGTTAACCAATATCAGTCCTACGCTCGCACCAAAAGCATTGGATGAGCCGTCTACATATAGAGCCTAAAAATCTTTGGGGAGGTTGACTCTTTCCTTAGAGGAATTTGGTTGTAACCAGAAAACATTGACTTCAATCTATTCAAGCTCAGCTTCATCCGCAATGGTGCACTCAACTATAAAATCTACCAAAATTTGGGCTTTGATCGATGGCCAATGTTGGTAGTTGATGTCAAACTCGGTGAGCTCAATTGCCCATTTTGCTATTCTTTCGGAGGCATCCATTCGATGAAGAACTATCTTGATTGGTTGATCAGTGAGGAGGATTATGGTGTGCTCTTGGAAGTAAGATCGAAGTCTCCGGGCTGCAATCAGTAAGGCATAAGTTAGTTTTTTCTAACTTAGTATACCTGGTCTCGGCGTCCCTCAAGACTCGACTTATGTAGTAAATCGATCGCTGTACTTTCACCTCTTCTTTGACTAGGACTACCGCAAGGGCCGCTGGGAAGACCGCTAGGTATAAAAATAATTCCTCTTCAAATTTGGATTTTGCTAATGGAGGAGGTGAACAGAGGTAGTCCTTAAGCTCTTTAAAGGCTTGTTGACATTCGATGGTCCAACAGAAGTTCTTTAGCTATTTTAGGACCTGAAAGAAGGACATGCATCGCTCGATCGACCTCGAGATGAAGTGATTCAGGGTTGCCACCATTCCAATCAAGCACTGAACTTCTTTGATTGATTTTGGAGCAGTCATCTCTTGAATGGCCTGAATCTTCTTTAGATTTGCTTCAATTTCGTACCTCGACACCATGAATCTCAAAAACTTTTCCAAAGTCACGCTGAAGGTGCACTTAGTTGGATTCAGCTTTATCTTATACCTCCTAAGGGCACTGAAGGACTGTTCAAGATCGGCAATGTGATTTATTGAAGTTTGACTCCTGATAAGCATGTCGTCTATATATACCTCCATGTTGCGGCCGATCTGCTTCTTAAAGATTTTATTGACCAAGCACTGGTATGTTGCTCCTGCATTTTTAAGTCCAAAAGGCATAACCCTATAACAGTGAAGACCACGGTCAGTAATAAAAGTAGTTTTCTCTTTATCCTCTAGTGCCATTTGGATTTCGTTATAGCCAAAAAAGGCATCCATAAAAGTGAGGGGCTCGTAGCCCAAGGTTGCATCCACCAGCTAATCAATCTTGGATAGGGGATAGCTATCTTTTGGGTAAACTTTGTTCAACTTTATGAAGTCTATGCATATTCTCCACTTGTCGTTCACCTTTTTGACAAGCACGACGTTAGAGATCCAATTTGGATTGTTGACTTCTCGAATGAATCCGACCTTGAGAAGCTTGTCAACTTTCTCTGCAATTGCTTTCTAGCTCTCTGGAGTATGGCTGCGCATCTTTTCCTTCACTAGCCGATATTTAGGATCAACAGCTAGGCGATGTTTCATGACCTCCGCATCTATCCCGAGTATGTCATCAAAGTCTCAAGCAAAAACATCTACATTCCTCTGTAGAAATTCGACAAGTTGCTCGAGTATCTCTTCTGCTAGGTTGGAGCCGATTTGTACCGTATGCTCCGCATTTTCATCATTCAATGAGATAGAAATAAGATCTTTCAAAGGCTCTCCCCGCTCTTCCGTTAGATCATCGTGGACATCCAACCCATCAACCAAACAAGAATCTGACCACTCACCCCTCTACAAGATAATTGAATAGCAATGCCTCGCTAAGGCTTGATCTCCCCTGACTTCTCCAATCCTATAGCTTGTTGGAAAATTTTTTAAGTGGTATATCGACACTACTACCCAAAGTGCATTTAGACCAGGTTGGCCGAGGATTGTGTTATAAGCTGATAGGGCTTTTACTATCAGAAAGTCCACCTATGCCTTGGATTGTTTTGGGTATTGTCCTGCAGCCATGACCAAAGTTATTATACCTTCAACTGATACTGCATCATCAGTGAAGCCTACCAAAGTCATTGGTCCAAGTTGATTATGAGGTATAGACATTTTGGAGAAAGCATCATAAAATAAGACATCGATCAAACTTTCATTATCAACAAAACATGACGTACATCATAATCTGCAATATTTAAAGCAATTACAACCATGTTGTTATACGAGAACTGAACTTCCTAGGCATCTGCTTTAGTAAAAGTTAGGGTCTCCTCAGTTCTCTGCCTCTTTGTCGGTCCTCCAAATCCACCAACCTCCTCTTATTGAAGTCCCCTAGAGATGGTATTGATGATATCGAGAGATGGCCAATCTTCTTATTATTCCTTCCTCCTTGGCGGTTTTGGTTGTAGCAGTACCCTTGGCCGATCCTCTCTTCCCTCAGACTAATATCGCAGAAATCAGCCAAATCGGTCTCGCTTGATGAGCTCCTCAATCTTGTCTTGGAGCTGAATGCATTTCTTAATATTATGATCATGATCACGATGGTAGAGGCAGTATTTATTGAGATTGTGCTTATCAAAATGAGTGCACATCCTCTCCGGCCTCGGTAGTTATTTCTTGATTTTCATCAGTACTTGAGTTTTTGGAGCATTGAGGGGAGCATAGTTATGCAACCTTCTAAGGAGGAGCCCTGTCATGCCCTTCTGTCAGGGCTTCTTTATTTTTGAGCTCAGAGATGGGTTTGAACTTGCTTGCACTCAAGGGGACTTCTAGAGTGCGGTCAAGCTTTGCTCGACCTTTCTCCAGCTTCTGGCATACTCGACTCGCCCACCCGCCACTCTCCGATGGCTTCGCCATCCTTGGCCTTAAAGGCCTCTTCTACTGGGATGTAACCTTCAGCTCGGGCCAGTATATCAGCAAAGTCCTTGGGGTACTTCTTCTTTAAGGAGAATAGCAAATTGTTCTTCTAAAGGCCATCCTTTAGTGTGGCCATAGCGATAGACCGATCTAGATTATGGACCTCCAACATAGCAGCATTGAACCGGATGACATAGATTTGGATGGACTCTCCTTTCTTCTGCTTAATGTTAACGAGGGAGTCCGAACCTCGGTAGGAGCATCGGCTACTGACGAAGTGAGCCACGAACTAGTGACTCATCTGATTGAAGAAGAAGATGGTATCCAACTTAAGTACCGAGTACCAGTTCCTGACTACTCCCTTCAAAGTGGATGGAAAAGTTCGGCAAAGAATAGTGTTTGGTGCACCATGGAGTAGCATCATCATCTGAAAGATCTCCAGATGGTCGATCGGATTGGTAGTCTCATCGTAGCTCTCGAATTGCAAAAGCTTGAAGTTCGACGAAATCAGTTCCTGCATGATTTGATGAGAGAAAGGAGGGTCGGTGCAAATATCATTATTATAAGAGAAAGGAGCATGGCAAAGTTTCTCAATTTGCCAGTTCATTTCTTGTAGCTTTCGATCCAGGAGATCTTCGTGGTCATGGATCTTCAGAGTTTTCTGACTGAACGGAGGCAGAGTCCCTCTAGGGGTAGAGTCATGGTTAGAGCAGGGGCTCCCTACCCTCTACTTCCCTTTCTCAAAGGTGACCGACTGACTTGCCCAAGTCGATCATTTCTAGACTGGATCCTGGGGTTCCGAAGAAGCCTGCTTCGATCGAATCGGCACTGAAGGTTGTTGCTGCTGCATGGCCTGCACTGCTTCAGTGAGGCCCCTAACCTACTGAACCAGTAGGTTAAATTTCTCTATGTCCACCATTACCACTGGCAGAACTTGAGATATCGAGGATGAGATGGGGGTGGGTAGATATGGATGAGATCTAACTGCAGAGATGGTCGACTACTGAGTGGAAGCCTTTCTGGAAGGCATCCTTGTGAGATCGATTGGAAAAGAAGAACTCTGAGGGAGAAGGAGAGAGATCTCTATTGAGCACTCCTTTAAGAATAAGAGAATCTCAAGAGAAAGAGGGCTCTTACTATAGCATCAATCTTGTTGGTGCGAAATCTGATTGATGTTGAAATTCATGCTGGAGTTAGAGAGGAGAAGGTCATCTCTGGTGATCTGCAAAATAAGTCTCGATCAGAGTCGGAGGTGGTGGCCCCGGTAAGACTTTCTGACGATCAAGTCAGCTCTTTCGGTCAAAAGAAATGGAGTGCTCAGAAAAGAAAGTGGTAGAGTCTCGAGAGGGAGAAGAGTGCTTAGGAAAAATATATCTGAAGGATCTTTTTTATAGATGGGGCTTATAATAAACTAATGATGATAGCCATAACTACTAAGTAGTAGATCGTTCAGGCCATGTGAAGTTTATTGTGGAGAGTGGTGTCCGTTGTCGTAACGTGCCAGTCCGTTGGAATTTAATAGTTGAAGTTTGGAAGAGGTAGGTGTTGGCGGTGAAGAGCTTCAAGTTTCATCAATTCTAAAAGAGTTCAGATTCCTTCAGGGTCATCTATGTGTAAGTAGGTTCATGCTATGTAGATTGCTGGATCTGTGTAAGCATGGAGGCCCTTCTAGGCGACTGCAGGAAGTTTGGCTGAAAGGGGTTCGAAAGTCTACTGAAGAAATTCTGAAGGAAGTTCGCTATAGAAATCCAAAAAGAGGTCTGCTGGAAGGATTCGAAAGAAGTTTGACTGATGGAGAAATCCAATTGAGGATGAAGTACGGAAGGAGCCTGACTGATGGAGGAGTCTGACCGTTGGAGAAGTTTGAAAGACTTGCAATCAGAGAAGGTCGGCTGGAGGAATGTTGAAAGGAGCTTGCCTGGGATGGAGAAGTCCAGCTGAAGGAGAAGCTCGGAAGACTTACGATCGAAAAAGGTCGGCTGGAGGAATGTCGAAAGGAGCTTGCCTGGGATGGAGAAGTCCGACTGAAGGAGAAGTTTGGAAGACTTTTAATCGAGAAAGGTTGGCTGAAGGAATGTCAAAAGCAGCCAACCTGGGATGGAGAAGTCTAATTGAAGGAGAAGTTTGGAAGACTTGCGATCGGAGAGAGCTGACTGCCTACGGTGAAGGAGCTCGGCCACCCCTGCCATTCAATCTCATCTGGGTGAGGTCTGGAGAGATCTTGCGAATTCAGTCGAGGGTCAATCTTGGTCGTCGCTACCGGATGGGATCATTTAGCAATCAGATATCTGGCCGAACTTTGGTAGGAAAGGGTTCACCCCCAACACGAATTATTACATACAATCATCTTTTTAAAGGGAGCTTATTATGTGTTATAATTTTGAAATAGAATATTTTGTGACTAGTGAGGTGCATGGCCTAGGAATTCATTCTACTAGAGTAGATAGACTTTTGAAAGTTAATGATACCTTGCTAGGTTAATTCCACTGGACACTAAAGAGATACCTTATTTGGGCCACTTTCTTTCAAAGAAAGTTAGTGGTATTGCATCGAGGGCTTTCATTAAAGTAATACTTATAAAGTTTGTTGACCCTAGATTGATTTTGATGATAACAAAAGTATTTGAGTATAGATTATTAAATTATTAATGTTATTTGTAAGGATGTAAAGTTGTAAATTTTAAGAGCTCACAAACACCAAGTATTCTCGTTCATCCAAATAAAGACTCATCACTCAAGATTTTAGAAGAGATATTTTAAAGTGGATACATCTTTTAAGAGGCTATAATGCAGATTAAATCAAGACAAAAAGGATAAATCTAGCCTTTAGAGAAATTTAGAGAAAAAAGAATCACAAATAGTCTTTAGCATGCTTGGCATGCAAACTGGGCCGACCCAATTTGAGACTGAGTCAATCTAGTCTCGATAGAAGCAAAAAATAGAAAGGACAGAAAATAAGATTCTTCATGACCCAGGGGACTAAGCTGATCTAATTTTCAACTGAGCTGATCCGATGGCAACTAGGCGATCCAGTCAGAAAGGTAGCCATTCCAGTCTCAGAAGACAGCAAAATATAGAAATAGAAATTTCGAGAACACTGAGATTGAGCCTATCCAGCTGAAAACTGAGCTGACTTAGTTTGGACTGAGCCAACCTTATCAAAAATTAAATTGGCCTAGTGTCTATAAAGGTTAGTTTCTAGTTTTGCAGCTTTTTCACTCCACATGCCTTTTAATGACTATTTTCAATCTTCCAATGGCTAGATCACTTTCAAAAGCCCTCCAAGCTTACTTATAATGGTGGAAAACCTTAGAGATACTTAAGAAAATATTTGGAATAAGAGAATAGACTTTTGAACTTGCAAAATGAGCTTCCAAATTGTTTTTCAGTACATTCAAGTGTATGACCAATATTGTGGAAAGGAAGGAGTAACATCTTGACAAACATTTATCCTTCCAATATCCTCAATCTGAGAGAAGTCAGGGCATTGCTATTGAAGATTACTTCCTACTTTTCTCAAGCATTCAAGAGAAGAAATCAACCCATCAAGTAAATCTGCCCAGATTTTCTTCTCATATGCTTCATTAAGTTTGTTTTAATTTTATTATACTCTTCTTTTTATTTCAAGTTTCTTGGGATGAGAAACTTGGGTTGGTCTAAGCCTAGAGTTGGACATCGTAACATTAGATTGGTGAGCCTAGAATAAAATCAATCAAGGTTGATTGTTAGCCCAGAAAAATAATCATTCTATGGTTGTGGTTAGTGAGCCAAGGTCAAAACTAACTGGGTTAGATTGTGAGGCCAAGTAAAACAATCGGACTATAATCAAGCTAAGTGATTATAGTTGAATTCCTAAGTGGTTTACTTAGAAAGTGGATGTAGGTGCTGAGTTTGGCATCAAACCATTATTAAATTATTATATTTATGATTGTGTGTTTCTGCCTTATTACTTTCATTCACTATACATTACATAGCTTATTTCATTTAAGCTCTTGATTAGTTTAAATTGCTCATATCTTAACCTAAATTTTTAAATATTTAGTTCACCTCCTATTGGAAAGCCATCCTTGAACAACAAGTGGTATCAGAGCAGGTGTTCTAATATTAGTTGTTGATCAAACTATTAAAGAGCTAAAGATTAAATGGCAACCCTAATTAGGACTACATTGGTTGAGGAATAATCAACCAATAGACCCCCGCTATTCAATGGGACTAACTATACCTATTGGAAAGCACAAATGAGAATATTCATCTAAGCATAAAAGTATGACGTGTGAAATATCATAATATTAGGACCTCACACACCTACAATCATGGTTGATGGAGTGTCCATCCCGAAACCTAAAAAAGATTGGGATGAACATGATAAGAAGAAAGCTCAACTTAACACCAAAGCAATGAATGGTTTATATTATGCTTTGGATGCTAATGAGTTCAATAGAATAT
Organism: Cocos nucifera; assembly: GCA_006176705.1. Taxonomy (NCBI): domain Eukaryota; kingdom Viridiplantae; phylum Streptophyta; class Magnoliopsida; order Arecales; family Arecaceae; genus Cocos; species Cocos nucifera. Next base: position 27,045 of record QRFJ01006742.1, on the reverse strand, counting down.
TAACATATTCATCCACCAAAAAAAATTGGAATAGACTTGAAGTCACCCATGAGGGTATTAATTAAGTCAAGGAATTAAAGATAAATATATTGGTACATAAGTATGAGTTATTTAAAATGAAACCACATGAAATCATAATTGAAATGTTTACTAGATTCACTAATATTCTAAATGGTTTGAAAAATCTTGGAAGAGATTATACTAATAGTGATGTTGTGCATAAAATCCTTAGGTCTTTGCCAAAGAATTGAAAGCCAAAGGTGACTGCCATTCAAGAGGTGAAAGACCTAAACACTCTTGCATTGGAGGAGTTAATTAGGTCACTCATGACCCATGAGCTAAACATAAACCAAAGACAAGAAGAGGAAGTGAAGAAAAGAAGAGCATAGCACTCAAAGTTGCTGCCATGTATGAAGAGAAAAATGACTCCGAAGAAGACTTGGAGGATGATGAAAAAATGGCACTAATTACTAGAAGATTCAAGAAATTCATGAAAAGATGGAAGAAATTTAAACCAAGGAAAAAAAATTTCAGCAAGGATGAAGATAGCAAAGAAAGAGAAAGAGAAAAAGAGAAAGATCAAATCACTTGCTATGAATGTAAGAAGTCCAAATATTTTCGAATGGATTATCCATTGTTAAAGAAGAGCTCAAAAAAAATCAAGAAAGAAAGTATTAAAAGCAACATGGAGCAATGATGAAGATTCATCTTCAAGTGAAGAAGAATGTCTAAGAGAAGAAAAAGGGAACCTTTGTCTTATGGCATTGGAAGATGAGGTAAACAATGATTCAATTTCTGAATTTACATATGAAAAATTGTATGAAGCTTTTAATGATTTACTTTCTAATTTTAAAAAGCTATCTCATAAGAATAAGAAACTAAGGAAAGAGAATCAATCCTTAAAAATAGATAAAGCTCAAATAGAAGAAAATATGAAGAAAATTCAAAGCAATCTAAATGAATCAAATAAAAAGATTGTATCCTTACAAGATGAAGTGGTAAGATTAAGATTCATAGTAAATAGATATATGCTAAGCTCTAAAAATCTGCAAACTATAATTGAAAATCAAAAAATAATCTTTCATAAAGCCGGTATAGGGTATGATCCATCAAGAAAGCAAAAATCACTAAAAAATGTATATGCAAAATCTCATAATTATAGTAGAAGCATCACATGTTACAAATGTAATAAAATTGGACATAAAATTATTGAATACAAAATCTTTAATTCAAGCAAATCAAAAGTAAAACAAGTTTGAATTTTAAAAGAAATAATTTATGCTAACCCCAAAGGATCCAAGTTAGCTTGGGTACCTAAGTTTACTTGATTGCTTGTGCAGGTATGCTTGGCATCCGTAAGAGCTAAAAGAAGATGGTACCTTGATAGCAAATGCTTGAGGTACACGATGGAAGATAAATCATAATTTATCTCTCTTGAAGCTAAAGATGGAAGTATTGTAACATTTGGAGATAATGGTAAAGAAAAAATCATTAATCTCGGTAATATATTGATAACATCTTCTACTAGCATAGAAAATATTTTCTATGTTGACGAACTGATGCATAACTTACTTAGTATAAGCCAACTTTGTAATAAGAATTTTAATATTTTATTCAAATCATCTCATTGCATTGTAACTAGTTCTTTAGATGAAAGCATCAAATTCATAGGAAAAAGATATGAAAATTTTTACATTGTTGATCTTGATGAACTTAAAAATGAGAATATTGAATGTCTTATTGCTATGAATGCTAAACTAAATGAATCAAATTGGATTTGGCATGATAGATTAGGTCATGCAAGTATGGACTCACTAGCAAGATTAATTAAACTTGATTTAGTAAAGGGGTTACCCAAAATAAATTTTGAAGGGAACCAAATTTGCAAAGCATGCCAACTTGAAAAATAAATAAAATCCTCTTTCAAATATAAAAATATTGTTTTAACTACTAGACCTCTAAAACTACTTCATATGAATTTGTTTAGACCTATCTCAACTACTAGTCTTGGAGAAAAAAGATATGGCTTTGTTATAATAGATGATTTTTCAATATATACATGAGTTTTATTTTTATCACATAAAGATAGTGCTTTTGATATGTTTGTTGATCTATTTAAAACAATAACAAAAAAAAAATATAATATTTTATATATAAGAAGTGATCATGGCATGAAATTTGAAAATCAAAAATTTTAAAATTTTTGTTCTAAAATGGAATCAATCATAACTTTTCAATAGCTAGGATATCCCAACAAAATGGTATGGTAGAAAGAAAGAATAGGACATTAATTGAAATGGCATAAACCATGCTTTGTGAAAGCAATCTTTCAAAATATTTTTGGATAGAAGCTATTAACACCGCATGCTATGTGTTAAATAGAGCTCTAATTAGACCAATCTTAAAGAAAACTCCTTATGAACTCTATAAAGAAAAGAAACCAAATATTTTATATTTAGATATAAATGTTTTATTCTTGTAAATGGTAAGGATAAGCTAGGAAAGTTTCATGCAAAATTAGATGAAGAAATTTTTCTAGAATATTCATCACATGGTAGAGCATATAGAGTATTCAATAAAAGAACATTGATTGTAAAAGAATCCATACATATTATTTTTGATGAAACTAACTCTCTTAAAATAAGAGAAGAAGAGCTTGATGTGGTTGTAGAAATTCTAGAAAAGAAAATGAAGAATATATCACTTGAAGATACTCCCTCTCAAGAAAAAGAAAATAAAGAGTAAGAAGTTGAAGAAGTGTTGCCACAATCTCAAGATGATCAAGGTACATTCAACTTACCAAAGAAATTGAGGTATGATCATAATCATCCTAAGAAATTAATAATAGATGATCCATCTCATCGAGTTAAAACTAGATCATCTCTTAGGAAAGCTATGAATCATATTACATTTATATCTCATTTAGAACCTAAAAATATAATTGAAGCTGAAAAAGATCCAAATTGGATATTAGCAATGCAAGAAGAGTTAAACCAATTTGAAAGAAATAAATTTTGAAAATTAATTAAAAGATCTAAAAATTTTTTTGTAATTGGTACAAAATGGATCTTTAGAAATAAACTTGATGAAAAAAGTAATGTAATTAGAAACAAAGCTAGATTGGTTGCACAAGGATACAATCAAGAAGAGAATATTGATTTTGATGAATTCTTTGCATCCGTAGTTAGACTTGAAGCTATTAGATTGCTCTTAGCATTTAAATGTTTCATGAACTTTAAACTTTTTCAAATGGATGTAAAGAGTGTATTTTTAAATAGTTTAATTGAAGAAGTTTATGTAGAACAACCTTCAAGCTTTGAGAGTCAAGATTTATCTAATCATGTATATAAACTTAAGAAAGCACTATATGGATTAAAACAAGCATCTAGAGCTTGGTATGATAGATTAAGTTCTTATTAAACAATAATTTTAAAAGAGATAATGTAGATAAAATATCATTTATTAAAAAAGAATCAAGTGATCTATTGATTGTCCAATTATATGTTGATGATATATTATTCGGTGCTACTAATGAGATTTTGTGTAGAGAGTTTGCTAATCTCATGCAAGGTCAGTTCGAGATGAGTATGATGGGAAGCTCAACTTCTTCCTTGGACTCCAAATCAAGCAATCAAATAAGGAGATCTTCATCAACTAAAGCAAATACATCAAGAAAATTCTAAAAAAATTTGGGATGGAGAATGTCAAAGGAAGTGGCACTCCCATGAGCACAAGTTGCAAGCTTGATCAAAATCCAAAAGAAAAAGTAGTAGATCCTAAACTATATCAAGGTATGATTGGATCTTTACTATATTTAACTGCAAGTAAGCCGGACATAATATTTAGTGTATGCATGTATGCACATTATCAATCAAATCCTAAGAAATTACATGTATTAGCAGTTAAAAGAATCTTTAAGTATCTGATAAATTCTCAAGATGTTGGTTTATGGTACTCTAAACAATCTTCATTTGATTTAATTGGTTATAGTGATTCAAATTTTGCTGGTTGTTGCTTAGATAGAAAGAGTACAAGTGGTACTTATCAATTTTTAGGAGTGAATTTGATCTCTTAGTTTGGCAAAAAACAAAACTCAGTAGCCTTGTCTACCATGGAAGCTGAATACATTACTACTAAAAATTATTGTGCTCAACTATTATGGATCAAACAACAACTAGAAGATTATGGTATTACTTATAATAACATTCCTATTCGATATGATAATACAAGTGCCATAAATTTAACTAAAAATTTGATATTACATTCAAGAATAAAACATATAGAAGTAAGACATCATTTTATTAGAGAGCGTGCTCAAAATAATGATATATTTCTTGAATATGTGCCTACTAAAAATCAAGTTACAGTTATCTTAACTAAACCCTTAAATGAAGAAAGATTTTGCACAATTAGAAAGCAATTAGATTTATTTGATCTGATTTGTTAAATGAATATCTTGTGATAATTGATTTTCATATGATGAAATGAGTGATTTTGATATGGTTAGTTTCCTTGCATTTGTTCAATTTTTATCTCATTTAGAAAAAAAAAATAAAAAGAAATTTTTTTGGACTTGAAACTCAGAATATTCAGGTCTATGCCAAACTGAGCCATCCTATTATTTTCTTATATAAAAACTTTGTCATCCTAGTACTGGGCTGACTCAGTTTTTCTTCACAAAAAACTAGGCTGGCTAAGTTGTCGGGATTCTTTTCTTTTAAATAGACATACCGATGTCTCTTTTATATTTCATTTCTTAGCCATCTATAGAGGAAACCTTAGAATCCTAAAGGCCTTCCCCTAGAAATCCTTTTCCATTGAATTTGAGTAGGGTTTTGGAATCATGCCGTACAAGAAACAAACCATAACCCCTAGGATCAAGCATGCATGTCCTATTCTACAACCTAGAAGAAGGATTAGTGGTGGAGAACGGCGAACAAAGTTTCATGAAGATCATTTCTCTAGGTCATCTCAGTCATCCTCACCTCCTCCAGGACCATCCACTCAACCCCCTCGCCCTGCATCTCCGGTTTTCCCTCCATCTCCCTCTTCCATACCCGTCCCTCTCTCTTCTAGGGCTGTTCAACTGGTAAAAGGGTAGATTTTGGCTTTCTGGAAAAGGAAGGGTTTGCATTTAGAGAGGGATTGAAGTATCAAGGTTAGGAATACCTATGTTCTGGAATCAACCTCCCAACCTATCCGAATTTAGTACAAGAGTTCTATGGAAATGCTAAGGTTAGCCCTAAATTGTTTGAAATAGAGGTATAAAGAAAGCAAAGATCAATTTGATTATGGAGAAATTAGGGAGCTTACTTAGGGCACCCATTGAAGGAGCTGAGAGACTAGATGATTGAGCGAGTGGGTTGCGATTGTTATTTAATAGAGATGATACCATGCACTTTGAGGAAATCCATGCTAGAGATCTGTCCATGGAAAATAGACTGCTTCACCGCATTTCAGGATTCTAGTACCCAGAGTAGGAAGGTTTGATTTTCTCAATAAAAATGACATAGCTATGATGTATCATATCATAATGAGAGAAAAGTTTAACCTTCCAGCTTTGATTTTGAGGGTGATGCAAGAAGCATTCCAAAGAGAAAAACCTGCACTATCTTACAGGATGTTTTTGACATTAGTGTTTCAAGATTTTGGAGTTAGTTTGGAAGGAAAATCTAGTAGGAAGCTTCAGCACTATGATACATACAATCTGAAATCGATGCATAGGATGAAGTTTAAGAAGGTTAATGGGATTTGGATGAAGTTAGATGAAGAAGAGGAAGAGAGACATGAGCCAGAGCCCGTACCACAACGTCCAGCACCTGTTCCATCTTTGTCCACTATCAAACTAGATGAGGATTAGATTGAGGAGATAGTGCAACGTGTCTAGACCAGAGTATATGATAGACTCTCCGATGGTCTTCCCTCATTGAAGAAAAATGTTAAGAGAAAGGTGTTCGCCAAACAGCATACTTCAGCACCTATGGATCCAGCCTCATCCAACCCTCCAAAGCCTAATGTTGATTAGGTTGCTTATAAGATCCATTTAGTCATACTTAGAATATTTTGGTTGCAAATGTTCATGTCTTCATGATATGTAATGCTCAAACTTCAATATTTTGTGCTTGGACCTTTTTGTATCTATGAATGAATGAAGTTTAATTTTGGTTTGTATTGTATCAAATTCTCCTAATGAATGAATGAAATTTATCTCTTTATACTGTTTGGTTAAATGGAATTAATGTTTGATCAATTCTTTCCTTATATCGTGTGTTTGATTTTTTGATAATGACAAAAAGGAGGGAAAAAATGAGTATAAAATGATAATTGATAATTAAAATATAAATTAAGTAAAAAGAATAGAAAGAATGAGCATTACTTAAGTAAGAACTAAATAAAGAAGGTGCAAGCAATAGCAATTCAATTGTAATTACAATTATGGAAGATATCATAACTCGAATTGCTAAATTCTGAAAGGAATATGCCCTCAAGTCAATTAATTTTTGGGTTGTTTGTTTTTTTATCTTCCAAACTCATGTAATGACATATTTTAATAAAATATGTAAAGATATTTATTTCATCATATGCAGTATCTTATTATTTATTTAAGATTTTGATGAACCCTATAAATTAGGACTATGATTTTAGGATTATGATGAGATCATATCAGTGAGACCTAAAATCTTAAAATCCTAATTTAAATATTTCTAGTCGATGGAACATTGAGTTAGGGATCAATGTTTTTTCGGTAAGACTAGCACATTCTTTGTATGCTCGATTGAGAGGGTTATTGATCTCACTATAACTTATGTATGACACTAATACAAGAATGTGGGTGCTCATTAGAGAATGAGTTCACTGAATCGATCCAAATCGAGAATATCTAATGGAGTCTTATCTACATGTCAATAGATGGTTCTCATAGTGGAATTTGTGCATGTAATCCTTTGACCTGAAACTACCATAGAATCTTATATATATATATAAATCCATATTTTGGTTCATACTCATTCATGACTTAGTTATGTACGGGATGATCTGGATATGGTAGATTATATATATGAAGTTTGTGAGTAGGTTAACATGGAATCGATCACTCCTGGTAAGAGGAAATAGCATCCTACCTGCTTCAAACAAATAATAATTCAGGAAGACTTTGATCAAAGCATGATGAAAATTAGAAATAATTTTTAATGTTTCATTAAATGAATCATTATCATAAGATTGAAAGAGAAATGAATATGATATTGGGATTGATATATTTTCATATCCAGAGTCATATTCAGGATACAGGAAGATCGAAGGATCGAGTTGCATGGTAATTTTTACTGAAGGATATTTTTGATATTTTCATCAAAATTTGACATCTTCAGAGTAGTCATGATACATTGCTAGACGTCAATCATGTCTTGTGGGTTTGATCAAATTAAAATTTTAATTTGATTATTAAATTAGAAAGTATTCTAAATTAAGTCAAATTGGGTTGGCTAGTTTTGACCTAAATCGGTTTGGTTGAGTTCTAACCAGATTAGGTCAAATCACATTCAGACTCACTGCTGGTTAGATGTGAAACTCAATGGGTTACACAAAAAGAGAATTGATTAAGGGTCTAATTGGATTAGACCATGTTTGCAAGATAAACATGCTAGCATATGTAGCAAATCCTAGCACCTAGATTCGAATTGGATTCGAATCAGCTTTCAATTTAGGCTAATTAAGGTCTGATTTGAGTCAAATAGGATTTGGTCTTGAATTGGATTAACCTAGACAGATTGGGCTTCAGATTGGCCACCATATACTAGAATCCCACATGTCAGAGAGTCTCTCTCTTGCACATGGGAAGTATTTCATGAGCAAAGGATTTTTGCCGCATGAAATTAGTTGGGGCCTACCTACTTTGACTTTTTCCATTTATTTTGTCGCATAAATATTTTTTGAATTGGCATGCACATCTGATATGGGGCGCAGAAGAGTCCTTCTACATATGAAATACTCCTTTTTCTTTTTAATTTTTTCGCCTAGGATGTTTTGTCGCCCAAGAGTCTTTGCCGCCTTGGACTCCATGCCACCCACTCCTTCTTGACGCTTCTTGGGACTTTGACTATTCAAAGTATATCTCCACGCCTTCTTGTTGAATGGGCATCCCTTTATGGGCCATTAGATGGCCATCTAATCTGATCCATACCTTTGAATTATGGCATCATATATTTATGCATCGCGACTCTTCATAGAAAAACTACGTAGAATTAGTCCGAAGAATCCTTCTATTTTAAGGCACCTCTTGGACTAAGTCTACGTAATTTTAAATGGCACAAAATTCAGATGGGTGTGAGATTTGATGATGGGGCATGAGATATTGATGTGGGAAGAGCGGGAGTTTTTTAGATGGCACCCCTACGTACATTATAAATAAGAATGCACACCAAGAGTCCGAAAGAAGTGAACATTATCTTTCTTTCTTACAAGAGTTTCTTTTTATCCAATTTTTTTTCTTCTCTTCTCTTGTCTAGACCTTATCATTATAAGGACAAGTAGTCATCTTAAGACTAAGAGATTAGGAAAAAGAATTAAGAAGATAAAGAAAAAGAAAGATAGATATAGAGAGGCAAGGAAGGTAACATAAAGGCTAAAGAAGGTCTTACCCTTTTAATTAAAGTTCTTATTATTAGAGCTCTAATTATATAAATCAAAGGTGTTGGTGTCTTGATCAAGTCTCTGTGTGGATCAACATTGGAGGGTGAACACGTGGGCACCTGGTGGAACCCCTGACGGACTGCTACCGACGATCAGGGTCAATTTAGGGTTTAGCGATAAGAGGTATGTTCTAATACTTTCTTTTATATTACAAATGCATGTTATATGATTTAATTGCTAATAAGGTGGTCCTCCTAGGGTTTGGGTTTGGTTTATTTGATTTCATATTTTTGCTTTGAAATCCATGCTTCCGCCCTGTACACCAAATTCCCATCAGTGGTATCAGAGCAAGCCTTATTAGGTTAAATCATATAATGCTTTGCTTATAGTATAATGGCATAAATGAAAAATATGATATAATATTTTTAGCATGTTTTATTTATATGATGAGATCATATTCTTTTTCTTATCATAATGAGATTATGTTGTATATATTATTCTGTAAAGGTTGCCTGATATAGTGGAAAGTATTCACTATATAATGATGGTTGTCCTAGAATAATTATACATGTTAATTAGATATATATAAATTTTATCATAATTAATGCTATTATGCATTTAGTTTGTTTTAAATCAATATGTGCATTGAGACCATTTAAATCCCTCTATAAAAAATTATATTAAGTTGTAGTGTAATTAATCTTATAGCTGAATCAGTCAGGATGTCTAATTGATCAATCGGTGTCTAGGAAAAAATGGTTCTTGATTGGTAAAGAGAACATGATTTTTTAATTGGATTCCATTGTCTGACCTGACCAATTTATTGGTGTCTAAGGAAAGCAATGGGGGGACTCCCATTTCTCTTCCATTTACCTTGGTCGATTTCGATTAATTTAATTTCAGATTGAAATGCTTAATATTATATTCACTACATTAAGGCCTTCCTTCATACTAGTTTCTTATTATGTCCAGAACCATATTAGTTCTGTTGTGTAACCACAAGATCTATCATGGGAAAAAGATGTAATATTAATCTAGTGCATTGAGATGCTTACAGCATTTTGAATATACTACTTTGTTGTGTAACCACAAAAGTAGTTATATTTCATTTTTGACTGTATAGAAATGAAGGGTTCTACTTAAACTAAAACATTAAAGTTTGTTGTGCTAACACAAGGCTATTAATATTTTAGAGGCAAAAGTTTTTGAGAGTTGCATAAAATGCAATTGGAAAGAGTTTCCTACCTTTGAACTTATAACAAGGTTTGTTGTGCAACCACAAGACTTTTTATAAGGAATTAGGATCTTATTCTCACTAAGAAAATCAATAAGAGGGTTATGATTTTTAGTGGGAGACATAATTAAATTAAAGTCCTAATTTAATTATGTTTGTCATCATGAATTATTTGCTTATATATTATTCTTTATTATGTAGATTAAATGGCTTCTTCACTTTCATTACGTTCAATTTTGGATTCAAATAAATTGACTGGTCAAAATTATGTTGACTGAGTTGAGAAATCTTAAAATAGTACTCAGTCAAGAAAAACTCTCCTATATTCTTGACACCCCTGATCCTAAGCCATTAGAAAATGATGCCACAGATGAAGATAAGTCCACATACAAGATGTGGCAAAATGATTTCTCTTACTGTCAAATGCATCATACTTGCCTCTATGAATAATGAATTACAGAGGCAGCATGATAGCATGGACACTCAATCCATATTGCTCAATCTAAAAGAGCTTTATGGAGAGCATAGTAGGACTGCTAGATATGAGATATCTAAGCAATTATTTCATGCAAGAATGATAGAAGGAACATCCATACAAAATCATGTTTTGATGGTAATTGACCTAATCACTCGATTAAGTCAATTAGGTTTTGTTATGGATGGAGAGTTAAGTCAGGATTTGATCCTGCAATCACTTTCAGAATCATTTTCTCAGTTTGTCATGAACTATCACATGAACAAACTGAATTCTTCCTTGCCTGAGCTGTTAAATATGCTCAAGACAGTAGAAAGCCATATCAAGAAAGATAAGGCTCCTCTTTTTCTTGTGGATGGGATCTCCAAGAAGAAGGCAGACAAAAAGGATTCAAAGAAAAGGTTGAACCCGAAAAGTGGTATAAATAAGAAGAAAAAAAGGAAGAAGGTCTTTGGACAAATGACCTATTTTCACTGTGGCAAAGCAGATCATTGGAAGAGGAATTGCAAGGCTTACCTTGCAACCATGAAGTCTGGTGCAAATAATGCACCAAAAGGTATGTATGAGATACATACTATATTATCATTAAATTCTTTCATTTCAAATTCTTGGGTATTAGATACCGACTGTGGTTTTCATATCTGCAAATCTTTGCAGGGGCTGCAGAAAATTAAGAGTTTGAAGAAAGGTGACTTCAAGCTCTATGGCGCTGGAGGAGAAGTCTATCCAAGCAGAAGCTGTAGGGACAAATATATTGAAGTTACCTTATGGAAAGATCTTAGAGCTTACAAATTGTTATTATATGCCTAAGATCATTAGAAATATTATATCTATACCCTTGTTATTAAAATAAGGTTATAGTCTTAATGTAACGAGCGAAGGTTGCTCGATCAAATATTCTAATGAAAATATTTGTTTTGGCATATTTAGCAATGGTTTGTTGACTCTATGTTTGGATGATAATATATTTCATATTGATGAAAATGGAAAATGTAAGAGAGATGACATAAATAATACTTTACTTTGGCATTGTCGATTAGGTCATATTAGTGAGGCTAGGATTAACAAGTTATACAAAGAAAAGTTCTTTGATCCTTTTGATTATGAATCATTGGAGAACTTGTGAATCATGCCTCATGGGTAAAATGACCAAGATTCCATTTAGTGGACATAGAGAAAGGACAAATGAGTTATTAGGACTTGTACATATGGATGTATGTGGTCCTATGACAACTCAAGCCAGAGGAGGATACTCTTATTTTATTACATTCACTGATGATTTATCTAGGTTTGGATATGTGTATCTTATGAAACACAAATCAGAAGCCTTTGATAAATTTAAAGAGTATCAAAGTATGGTCGAAAAACAAACTGGACAATGTATAAAAATCCTTCGATCTGATCGGAGAGGAGAATACTTATCTAGTGAGTTTCTTAGACTATCTTAAAGTTAAAGGGATTCTCTCTGAATGGACACCTCCTTATACACCACATAATTAAATGGTGTAGCCGAAAGAAAAAATCATACCTTATTAGATATGGTACGGTCCATGATGTGCTTCACTGATTTACCTATTTCCTTCTGGGGTCATGCTCTGGAGACTGCAATTTACATCTTGAATAGAGTACCTTCTAAATCTGTATCTAGTACTCCATATGACATATGGAGAAGTAAGAAATCTAATCTTAAGTATCTTAAGATATGGGGTTGTCCAGCATATGTCAAAAGAAATTTTGGACATAAACTTGATGCTAGATCAGACAGATGTCTATTTATAGGATATCCTAGAAATAGTATAGGATATTTATTCTACCATCCTACTGAACAAAAGGTATTTGTAAGTAGGCATGCCATTTTCATGAAAAAAGAATTTATCCTAGAAAAGGGCAGTGGCAGAAATATTGAACTTAGTGAAGTTCAAGAAAAATAAATAGAAATTTCTCAACCATATAATCATATAAAAGAACCAGAACACATAACTCCTATCCATAGGTCTAAAAGAGTACGAAATACACCTATGAGGTATGGTTTCATTATTGAAAATAATGAAGCCCAAGTCATTGAAAATGATGAACCTCTGACCTATACGGAAGCAGTCAAAAGTAAGGACTCTTACAAATGGCTGGCTGCCATGCAATCCGAAATGGAATCCATGCACACCAACAAAGTATGGACTTTGGTGGATGCACCAGAGGATATAAACCCTATTGGATGCAAATGGATTTTTAAGAAAAAGATTGGAGCTGATGGTCAAATTGAAACCTATAAGGCCAGATTGGTGGCTAAGGGTTTTAGGCAAAAATAGGGGATTGATTATGATGAAACATTTTCACCTATTGCCATGCTCAAATCTATTCGGATTATGCTTGCTATAGCAGCATACCATGACTATGAAATATGGCAAATGGATGTAAAGACTGCCTTCCTTAATGGTTTCCTTGAGGAGGAGGTCTATATGTCACAGCTAGAAGGATTTGAGTCAAATGAGAGACCAAATCAGGTATGCAAACTTAAGAGATCCATTTATGGATTAAAGCAAGCATCAAGGAGTTGGAACATCCATTTTGATGAAACAGTAAAAGAGTTTGGTTTTATCAAGAATGTGGATGAACCATGTGTGTACAAGAAAACTAGTGGAAGAACCATAATCTTCTTAGTTCTGTATGTAGATGACATACTCCTCATTGGGAAGGATATCTCAATATTACAAATAGTCAAATTATGGCTATCAAATAAGTTTTTCATGAAAGATTTGGGAGAAGTGTCCTATATACTAAGAATAAAGATCTATAGAGACAGATCTAAAAGGATGCTAGGCTTGTCCCAATCAAGGTACATTGACTTAATACTAAAAAGATTCAGTATGGATGGAAGTAAAAGAGATTATTTACCCATGAGTCAAGGCATACATTTCTCTAAAAAGATGTCTCCAAAGACACCTGAAGGGAGAAATAGAATGTGTTCTATTCCTTATGCTTCGGCTGTTGGATCAATAATGTATGCCATGTTATGTACAAGGCCTGATATTGCTTATGCTTTAGGCATTGCAAGTAGATTTCAAGCTAATCCAGGAGAGGATCATTGAAAAGTTGTGAAAAATATTCTTAAGTACTTAAGAAGGACTAAAGATAATTTTCTTGTATATGGTGGTTCTGATCTTAAACTAGAAGCATATTCTAATTCCAATTTTTAATTAGATCCAGATGATAGCAAATCCATTTCAGGGTATGTCTTTACTCTGAACGGTGGAGTAGTGAGTTGGAAGAGTACTAAGTAACCAACTGTAGCTGACTCAACCACTAAAGCAGAACACATAGCTGTAAGTGAAGCCACCAAGGAAGTTGTCTAGATGAAGAAGTTCATCACTGAATTAGGTGTTATTCCTAAAATTGAGAATCCAATACCACTTTACTGTGATAATACTGGAGCTGTTGCTCAAGCAAACGAACCAAGATCTCATAATAAATCCAAACACATTCTGCGAGGCTTTCATCTTGTTCGTGAAATTATTGAAAGACAAGATGTAGTCATAGAATGAGTTGACACAAAGAACAACATAGCAGATCCATTCACTAAGGCTTTACCACTGCAACTATTTGATCGCCACCTTGATTGTATGGGATTAAAATATAAAGGTGATTGGCTTTAGTGCAAGTGGGAGATTGAAAGGAATATGCCCTCAAGCCAATTAATTTTTGGGTTGTTTGTTTTTTTGTCTTCCAAACTCATGTAATGACATATTTTAATAAAATATGTAAAGGCATTTATTTCAGCATATATGGTGTCTTATTATTTATTTAAGATTATGATGAATCCTATAACTTAGGGCTATGTTTTAGGATTATGATGAGATCATATCAGTGAGACCTAAAATCTTAAAACCCTATTTAAATATTCCTAGTCGATGGGACATTGAGTTAGGGATCAATATTTTTTTGGTAAGACTAGCACATTCTTTATATGCTCGATTGAGAGGATTATTGATCTCACTATAACTTGTGTATGACACTAATACAAGAATGTGGGTGCTCATTAGAGAATGAGTTCACTGAATTGATCCAAATAGAGAATATCTAATGGAGTCTTATCTACATGTCAATAGATGGTTCTCATAGTGAAATTTGTGCATGTAATCCTTTGACCTAAAACTATCATAGAATCTTATATATATATATATAAATTCATATTTTGGTTCATACTCATTCATGACTTAGTTATGTATAGGATGATCTGGATATGGTAGATTATATATATGAAGTTTGTGAGTAGGTTAACATGGAATTGATCACTCTTGGTAAGAGGAAATAACATCCTACCTGCTTCAAACAAATAATGATTCAGGAAGACTTTGATCAAAGCATGATGAAAATTAGAAATGGTTTCTAATGTGAATCATTATCATAAGATTGAAATAGAAATGAATATGATTTTGGGATTGACATATTTTCATACCCAGAGTCATATTCAGGATGCAGGGAGATCGAAGGATCTAGTTGCATGGTAATTTTCACTGAAAGATATTTTTGGTATTTCCATCAAAATTTCACATCTTTCGGATAGTCATGATATGTTGCTAGACGTCAATCATATCTTCTAGGTTTGATCAAATTAAAATTTTAATTTGATTATTAAATTAGAAAGTGTTCTAAATTAAGTCAAATTGGGTTGGCTAGTTTTGACCTAAATCGATTTGATTGAATTCTAATCAGATTAGGTCAAATCACACCCAGACTCACTGCTAGTTAGATGTGAAACCCAATGGGTCACACACAAAGAGAATTGACTAAGGGTCTAATTGGATTAGACCATGTTTGTAAGATAAACATGCTAGCATATGTAGCAAACCCTAGCACCTAGATTCGAATTGGATTCGAATCAACTTTCGATTTAGGCTAATTAAGGTCCGATTTGAGCCAAATAGGATTTGGTCTTGAATTGGATTAACCTAGACTGATTGAGCTTCAGATTGGGCACCATATACCAGAATCCCACGTGCCAGAGAGTCTCTCTCTCTTGCATGTGGGAAGTATTTCATGCATGAAGGATTTTTGGCCAATGAAATTAGTTAGCGCCTACCTTCTTTGACTTTTTTCATTTATTTTATCGCATAAATATTTTTTGAATTGGTGTGGACATCTGATATGGAGTGTAGAAGAGTCCTTCTACAGATGAAATACTCCTTTTTCTTTTTAATTTTTTCACCCAAGATGTTTTGTCGCCCAAGAGTCTTTGCCGCCTTGGACTCCATGCCACCCACTCCTTCTTGATGCTTCTTAGGACTTTGACTATTCAAAGTATATCTCCATGCCTTCTTGCTGAATGGGCATCCCTTTAAGGGCCATTAGATGGCCATCTAATCTGATCCAAACCTTTGAATTATGGCGCCATATATTTATGCATCGCGACTCTTCATAGAAAAACTACGTAGACTTAGTCCGAAGAGTCCTTCTATTTTAAGGCTCCTCTTGGACTAAGTCTACATAATTTTAAATGGTGCAAAATTTAGATGAGTGTGAGATTTGATGATGGGGCGTGAGATATTGATGTGGGAAGGACGTGAGTTTTTTAGATGGCACCCCTACATACATTATAAATAAGGGTGCACACCAAGAGTCCGAAAGAAGTGAACATTATCTTTCTTTCTTACAAGAGTTTATTTTTGTCCAATTTTCTTTCTTCCCTTCTCTTGTCTAGACCTTGTCATTATAAGGATAAGTAGTCATCTTAAGACTAAGAGATTAGGAAGGAAAATTAAGAAGATAAAGAAAAAGAAAGATAGATATAGAGAGGCAAGGAAGGTAACATAAAGGCTAAAGAAGGTCTTACCCTTTTAATTAAAGTTCTTATTATTAGAACTCTAATTATATAAATCAGAGGTGCTGGTATCTTGATCAAGTCTCTGTGTGGATCAACGTTGGAGGGTGAACATGTGGGCATCTGGTGGAACTCCTGACGGACTGCTACCGACGATTAGGGATAATTTAGGGTTTAGCGATAAGAGGTATGTTCTAATACTTTCTTTTATATTATAAATGCATATTATATGATTTAATTGCTAATAAGGTGGTCCTTGGTTTTGGATTTGGTTTATTTGATTTCATATTTTTCTTTGAAATCCATTTTTCCACCCTGTACACCATTCCCATCAAATTCAAACCTTGGCACATAGTAAGGGAGAGCAATACAAAATTTGACTTAAAATTGAACATACTTATCATATTCAGGGGTAGCATATGTAAATTGATAAAATCTAAATAAATATGATGTATGAGTTAATTGATAAGATTGAATGAAAATATCTTTTTGAAATTTGTAGGAAAGGTTATACTCAAATGATTTTGTCATCATCAAAAAGAAGAAGATTATTGATCCTAGATTGATTTTGATGATAACAAAAGCATTTAAGTATAGATTATTAAATTACTAATGTTATTTATAAGGATGTGCAGTTGTAAATTTCAAGAGCTCACAAATATCAAGTATTCTCATTCATCCAAATAAAGACTCCTCACTCAAGATTTTAGAGGAGATATTTTAAAGTGGATACATCTTTCAAAAGGTTATAATGAAGATTAAATCAAGGCAAAAAGAATAAGTCTAGCCTACAAAAAAAATTGAAGAGGAAAGGATCACAAATAGTCTTTGACATGCTTGGCACGTAAACTAGGTCGACCTAGTTTGAGACTAAGTCAACCTAGTCTCAGTAGAAGCAAAAGATAGAAAGGATAGAAAATAAGATTCTTCATGACCCAGGAGACTGAGCCAACCTAATTTTCAACTAAGCCAACCCAGTGGCAACTAGACCGACCAAATCAAAAAGGTAGCCATCCCAGTCTCAGAAGATAGCAAAATACAGAAACAAGAATTTTGGAAATACTAAGACTGAGCTGATCCAGCTGAAAATTGAGCCGACCTAGTCAAAAACTAAACTGGCCTAGTGTCTGTAATGGCTAGTTTCTAGTTTCATAACTTTTTCACTCCACACACCTTCTAACGGCTATTTTTGGTCTTTCATTAGCTAGATCACTTTCAGAAGCCCTTCTAGCTTACTTGTAATGGTAGAAAACCTCAAAGATATTTAAGAAAATATTTGGGATAAGAGAATAGACTTTTGAACTTACAAAAAGAGCTTTCAAATAGTTTTTCAGTGAGCAATATTGTAAAAAGAAAGGAGTGATATCTAGACAAACATTTATCCTTCCAACATCCTCATTCTAAGAGAAGTTAGGGCAATGCTATTGAAGATTACTTCTTACTTTTCTCAATCATTCAAAAGAAAAAATCAACCCATTAAGCAAATCTATCTAGATTTTCTTCTCATAGGCTTCATTGAGTTTATTTTAATTTTATTATACTCATCTTTTTATTTCAAGTTTATTGGGATGAGAAACTTGGATTGGTCCAAGCCTAGAGTTGACGTTGTAAGGTTAGATTGGTGAGCCTAGAACAGAATCAATTAGGATTGATTGTTAGCCCAAAAAAGCAATCATTGTATGGTTGTAGTTGATAAGCCAAGATCAAAACCAACTGAGTTTGATTGTATGCTCAAGTAAAACAATCGGACTATAATCAAGTTAAGTGATTATAGTTGAATTCCTATGTGGTTTTCTTAGAAAGTGGACGTAGGTACTGAGTTTGGTGTCGAACCACTATAAAATTATTGCATTTATGATTGTGTGTTTTTGTCTTATTACTTTCATTCACTGCACATTACATAGATTATTTCATTTAAGCCCTTGATTAGTTTAAATTATTCATATCTTAAGCTAAATTTTAAAATACTCATTTCATCCCCCCTCTTGGGAATCCATCCTTAGGCAACAAAGGTTTTCAAGCATATTATTAGATATATGTGCCCTAGAAGCCAGAATTGGCTGACACTTGTAATACACTTCTAGGGGCAAAATTATAATTTTGACTAAAATCAATAAAATAGATTATTTTCTATCACATATGTGTATTTAGTGTCTGTAATACATCCTTTGAGTTAATGGTAATGATAATTCATATTTTCAAGAGTTAAAAATTTAAGACATGAATAATCATTATTAACTCATAAAATGCTTCCGACCATAGGATCATCACGAGGATGATGATTGATCCAGAAGGTTGGTGTACAATCGCTTCTCTTTAGTAGATGAGTCTTGAGTCTACGGTGTGGAGACACCGGAGTGAGAGTACAGGTACTCATTAGAGAACGAGGGCACTGAGCGTGACCACCTCGAGTAGTCATTAGGAAGTCTACCTTCTCATCAATGACTGACTCGATGCTGCAGTAGTGTGTCTGGTTCTTTGACCTAAGGTGCATCGGTAGTTCACCTTGAGGGTGTTATAGTTTGACTACACCATAACTCGGTCTCCTAGCCATACGAAATTCTGAGGTGTATGTTGGCTATAGCATGTTCATTGTAGGAACTGGATTGCATCAAGATGGAATCTATCTACCTCGGTGGTAGAGGAGCAGCCCTATGATGATCATGAGAATCAAGTCCAGAAGCCCATGGCCATGGCAGAGTGAAATAATAGAAAGAGTTTCTATTTAGGTTTTCACATCGGACTTGAATCGAATGATTACATCATATGACAGAGACTAAGGTTTGACGAGTTCACCTTAACCCTAATCTGATCGGAGGCTCAAGATAGAAGAACTTAATCACATAGGTAGCTACACCAAGAGGTTTGCATTCAGCTCTGATGGGTTGCCACCATATACTGCTAGGTGTCACTGGTGGATTTTGGGAGCAATTAGAATGATTTAGATGATCGATCATTCTAGCTGTTCGAATCAAAAGAGTTCTGATCCATCGAAAGGAGTTTCGATGATGTCGATGATAGAGATCATGACATATCCCATTACCATACAGAACTGAACCTAACTGGGTCACACAAATAAGGGTTTGAATCTGGTGATCATCAATTGAACTAATCCAGTTCAATTGATCTGAATGAGATTCAATTAGGTTCAAGAAAATCATGCTAGCACTCGATTGAACCTAACGTTCTTCTTTTACTATCATAAATAGTTGTCCTTACTGAGCCAAAGGAGTTTGTGCTCAATCAGAGGCCTTTACTTGGTCTGACTGGAGCCTGTCCAGGTCAAAAAAGAGTTGTCTTATTTTGTAAGACAATACCTGCCATTTTTGGTCACTTGTCATTTCTCATCCTTTGACTGGTCAAATGTTGACCATTGACACTTTGACTTCTGTCCATGTGTCACGCACCTATTGGAGAGCTGGTGGGGGCTTGTCCTCCTACCAGAACCTGGCAACAAGGAGGGCGCACGCCAACGCCTAGGAGTTCCTGTTGGATAGGGACTCCATCTTCTTTTTGGATTTCGATTAGACTTCTCCTAAGAACCAAGTTTGACTAGTCTTAGGTGCCATCCAAGGAGAAATCCAAGGGACTCTGTTCCTACCAATAAGATTTAGATCTGATTTTACAAAGGGTTGTGATTGGTTGGGAAGAAGAGGAGTTGGATCACGCATAGTCTATAAATAAGACCCTGCATCTAACTCAAGGAGTATCTGAAATTAATTTGAAATTCCCACACCCCAAGGCTGCCTCTCCTCTCCTCCTCCATGCCAAGTCCACCTTCTCCCTCACCTCTCCATGCCCAAAGGAGTTTGGGATCTTAGTTTGTGCAATCTGGATGAGAGAAAGACGATAGAAAGCTAGAAGGCTGCACTGGTGCAAAGGACAACTGCTGATCTTCGAAAGATGTTTTGAAGATCCTCTAGATCAGATCCAGATCTAATTTTTGGAGACATGATAGAGAAGAAGAGGATCTCCAGATTCAGCCTGAGTGGATATCGATAGAGGCCAGGCACTTGCGTGGCTAGATCCAGAACCTTCCGCTTACAGGAACATCAACGGGTAATAGGATTATCCTACATCAAGGTAAATTAAATTTTATTTAATTTATTTAGATTTTTATTTTATTATTAGAATAATAAGAATCAAATCTAAAATATCTTATATTTAATTAGGATCAAAGAGAAAAAATTTTGAAATATATCTCTTGATCCGATCAGATCTGAACGAACCTGATCCGAAAAATCAGGATTTTTCTTCAACTAGTATCAGAGCCAAGATTCTAAAAATATTTAGATCTAATTTTAAATTTATTCTAATTAGAAAATAAATAATTTCAAATTTTACATGAGATGTGATCAGATCTAAAATCAAAAAAAATTAAAATTAAATGATTTGGATCTAAGATTAGAAAATATGCATGACTAGTTCTAAAATAGAATAGTTCTATAGAATAGTCTTGCATGTTTTTAATTTAATTTGATTAAATCATATTTTAGATCTATTTATTTACTATTTTTTGATATTATAATTATTATAATAATATATAAAAAATAGCAAATAAAAATTATTTAATTTTAAACATCATATGAGATATGATTGATGCATGTCTAGACTAGTTGTAGAATAGTTCTACATAGTTGTCTAGATTAGAGTTTATTTTGATAAGATCAATTTAAATCTAATTTTTTAGATTATTATGAGATAATTTAAATTTAAAAATATGCATGATTCGATACATGAGATGTATGCAAAATATGCCATGATTAGATCTAATTTGTATATGAGATATATGATATAGATCTAAAATAGTTTTATAGTATTACATGTTCCTGATTAAGGCATTCCTCTTGGCCGTCCGGTCATAAGAACGAAGAAGGATTTAAAGGCCCTCTCCTCCCATCCGATGGAGTGTTCTTATGACGTGTAGGGGTGCTGCACGTTCGTCCTTAATCAGAAATCCAAAACTTACTTTCTGCAAAACCCTAGATCCTGAAACCCTAGGATTTATTGTGCATATTTTGTTTATGAACCCTACTTAATTAAGAATTAAGATTATGAAATATTAATTAGGTCTAAAATTGAGAATTTTAGATCTAAGACATATTCATAATACTGGGTTCGGGCTTGGGTAGCTCAATTAGGTCTAAGCGGTTGATCAAACCGAATCAAGAGTTGGTTAGATGGGATCAACAATGCTTAAATTGACCAGCCTAATAGGATTAAGTCTGGGTCAAGATCGAGTCACGATCAAGCAAGACCTAATTAGGCTCAGAGGTTAGAGTCTGGATTGTAGGCTAACCCAATTGGTTCTGGCTCAATAATTTGGTGTCTAAGGTAAGTTTGGCACATACGACTAACTAGTTTTTAATTGGAAGCTACTCGACCTGAATGCATTCTTGTACGAGTTAATGGCATATCCCTTCCATCGGTCTCACTTACCTGGCCATATCTATTGACCCAGTTCTAATTTGAGGTGGTCAATAATCCGAGCTAACCCATGCCACTAGGTTAGTCATAATTGTTATGACTATGACAAGTCTAGTTTAATGAGACCTGAATCAATTCTCCCTAAGAAAAGATTAAGTCTGAGGTCTTCCACCATTGTAGATGTGCGGGCCCTTTTCGGGGTTGATTGTTCTCGGCTGGATACAGTGGCTCAGTTGCATCGAAAAGATGCAACCATGTCTATTAGGCATTGGATGCTATGGGCTGGAGGATGAGTTGGGCTCAATATTTTGGATACGGTGAGAGACTCAATTAGGAATCCAGTCTGTGCAAATGGTGGGTCTGACTTAACTAAGGAGTGGATCAATATTTTGGATACGGTGAGATTCATGAATTAGAGACCAAGTTTGGGTGCACCATGATTAGAGAATCATTGAACAAGAGTTGTTCACTCATTGGCTAACCCATCACCAATAACTATTAGGTGAGGTGATGAGTCAGTTGGTGAGACCGCACCACCCACTAGAAATCATTAATCGTGGAGATTTTTGCATCTCTACAGAGGAAGTGTAGGAATCCAAGAAAATAGTGAAAGCTAATTTATTTAAAAATAAAATTTTTAAATAAATTGATCAAGTCATAATTATAGTATCTAACTAGAATCTTTGACTCTCTACAGAAAAATATCTGCGTCCAACCCATTAGCACGTATCCTGGACACACATAGACTAACAAGATCCAACTATAAAGATTGGCTCAGAAACTATAAAATAGTTTTGGATTTCAAGAAGTTAACCCATATATTGGACCAGGACCCTTCCACCTTGCCAGCCCATCCATCCAATGAACAGAGAGCATCTCTAAAAAAATGAATAGACGAAGATAATAAGGCCAGATATTACATATTGGGCTCGATGTCTGATGAGCTCCAGTGCCAACATGAAGATATCGGGACTGCTCGCCAAATGTTGGCTCACCTGCAGGAGATGTTTGGTGAACAGAGTCGCGCAGCCAAGTATCAAGTCACAAAATAACTTTTTAAGGCTAAGATGCGTGATGGGCAGTCAGTCCAAGATCACTGTCTGATGATGATCAAGGACATGGAAGAGCTTGAGAAGCTCGGTGTGAAGTTAGACTTGGATCTGTAGAATGATATTATTCTACAATCCTTGACTGATGCATATGGGCAATTCATCATGAATTACCACATGCATAAACTTCAAAATTCCTTGGCCGAATTAATGAATATGCTGGTCACCGCTGAGCTTTCTATGAAAGATTCTAAAGGCTCAGTTCTTGCTATGGAACGGACTTCTTCCAAAAGAAAGTCTTAATGGAAAGAAAAAGAAGTCTGTGAAAAAGCAGAAGGTGGAAGAAGGAAAGAAAGAAGAAGGAACAGAAAGCCGAAGAAAAAGGCCGATGCAAAGGAAAGTGTTTCCATTGCAACAGCGACGGCCACTGGAAGCGAAACTACCCTACTTACCTGGCCACCCTAAAGAACAAGAAGGAAGGTCCTTCTGGAGGTATGCTCGTTATTGAGTCTAACCTTACGGTTTCTTCTGCATCCAGTTGGGTGCTTGACTCTGGTTCTAGTGCTCATCTGTGCACTTCCATGCAGGGTCTTGAGGATAGCAGGAGGCTGAGGGATGGAGACATGATCCTACGCATCGATAATGGAGCAAGAGTTGCTGCAGTAGCCGTGGGAACATACCCTCTTCGATTACCATCTGGTTTAGACTTAGTTTTGAAAGACTGTTATTATGTGCCTGCAGCTAGCAGGAATTTGATTTCTGTTTCATGCTTAGCACTAGAAGGCTATGTGATTACCTTCTTTAAGGACCATTGTAACATTCTTTATGAAAGAAATAAAATTGCAAATGGTTTCTTATTAATGGTCTTTATCAGCTACATATTGATGTACCTATTCTAACTATTGAGCAAAACGTGAATGCCAAACGACCTAGGGATAGTCCAAATGATAGATATCTATGGCACCTGAGATTAGGTCATATAGCAGAAGATAGGATCAACAAATTGGAGAAAAATGGGCTATTGAGTCCATTGACTTTCGAGTCATATCCAACTTGTGAATCTTGTCTTCAAGGCAAAATGACTAAACTCCCTTTTGTTGGACATGGGGAGAGGGCCACAGATCTCCTTGCCCTAGTACATACTGATGTGTGCGGCCCATTTGATGTGCCGGCTAGAGGCAATTTTGTCTACTTCATTACCTTTACCGATGATCTGTCTAGGTATGGGTATGTGTATCTTATGAGACACAAGTCTGAAGCTTTTGAAAAGTTCAAAGAATTCAGACATGAAGTAGAAAAACAAACTGAAAAACCCATTAAGGTTCTTCGATCAGATCGAGGAGGTGAATACCTTAGCCGGGAATTCCTAGACTATCTTAAGAAAAATGGCATAGTCTCTCAATGGACTCCACCAGGAACACCTCAACTCAACGGAATTTCAGAATGGAGAAATCGGACTCTATTAGATATGGTTCGATCCATGATGAGCTTCACAGACCTCCCTGATTTTCTTTGGGGACACTCATTGTTAACTTCAATTTATCCTACTGAATAGGGTTCCCTCTAAAACCGTTCCTACCACACCGTATGAGATATGGCACGGTAAGAAACCAAGTCTGAGTCATCTCAGAATTTGGGGTTGTCCGCTCATGTCAAAAGACAACAAGCGGATAAGTTAGAGTTTAGGTCCTTCAGAGCTCGATTCATAGGATATCCTAAAGAGTCATTAGGATACTATTTCTACATTCCAGAAGACCACAATGTGATTGTGAGTCGACATGCCATCTTTCTTGAAAAATAGTTTATTCAAGATAGCGGCATTGAAAAGCAGATTAAGCTTGATGAGAAAGTCTCACAAGTACAACGAGCTAAGGACCAATTGGAACCAAATCAGGTTGAGCCAATAAGAACACTACCTCCTCCACCTCGTAGATCGGAAAGAGTTTCCCATCCCCCTGAAAGATACTTAGGTATTATTTCAGAAGAGTAGAGGAAATGTTCCTCATAGGTAATGTGCTCATGGTGATGATCCCAAAACCTACAACGAGGTGATATCAGATATCGACTCCGAGAAATGGCTAGAGGCAATGCAGTCAGAAATTGACTCGATGCACTCAAACCAAGTCTGGACCTTGGTAGATCCACCAGAAGGTATAGTACCTATTGGGTGTAAATGGATCTTCAAGAGAAAGATTGGTGCAGATGGGAATGTGGAGACATTCAAGGCTAGACTAGTGGCAAAAGGTTATAGTCAACGCGAAGGCATTGACTATCAGGATACCTTTTCCCCAAGTGGCTATGCTAAAATCCATCCGCACATTGCTTGCCATTGCAGCCTATTTCGATTATGAAATATGGCAAATGGACGTGAAAACGGCATTCCTTAAATGGATATCTTGAGGAAAGATATCTATATGGAACAGCCGCTAGGTTTCACATCCAGTGATACTGATCACAAGGTTTGCAAGCTGCAAAGGTCCATATATGGACTTAAGCAAGCATCTCGGAGCTGGAACACTCATTTCAATGATGTGATCAAAAAGTTTGGTTTCATCAAAAATGAAGAGGAACCGTGTGTCTTCAAAAAGGTCAGTGGGAGCGCTGTTGTCTTCCTCGTATTGTACGTGGATGACATCCTCCTTATTGGGAATGATATTCCCATGATGACAACAGTCAAATTATGGTTGTCCAAGGAATTCTCCATGAAAGACCTAGGTGAAGCATCCTTTATTCTAGGAATTAAGGTCTATAGGGATAGACCGAATAGGATGCTAGGACTTTCACAGAAGATGTACATAGAAGAAGTACTAAAGAGGTTTAGTATGGAAAACTCTAAGAGGGGATTAATACCCTTCAAACAATGGGTATTTTCATCTTTCCAAAGAAGTTACCCTAGCACACCTGAGGATAAATAGAACGATGATGCAAGATCTTTTTATGCTTCTTGCAATAGGAGACTCATGTATGCCATGCTATGTACACGAACCTGATATACCGCATGCTGTGAGTGTCACAAGTAGATATCAGGCCAAATTCAGATGAAGAATACGGACATCTATGAAATGTATCTTAAGTACTGAGAAGAATAAGATATGCAATGTTTTTTGGTAATGGAGAACTCCAAGTCTAGAGATACACAGACTCAGATTTCATATCGATGTAGATGATCGAAAGTCGACATCTGAGGGAGCTGTTTGTATGCAATGGTGGTGCTAATCAGCTGAAAGAGTTTCAAGCAAACATGATAGCAGATTCCACCATGGAAGGCAGAATATATCGCTGATTAGAGGCTGCTGAAGGTAGCATTCTGGTATAAGAAGTTTGCTACAGAAATTGGAGTAATGCGACAGATGCCATTCCTCGTATACTGTTGACAACAATGGCGCATAGCCTTTGCTAAGGAGCGAAGGTCTTCATCAAAAAATCAAAGCCACATTGGCGCAATACACACTCATCCGCGATTATCAGAAGGGTTTACGATCGGGTCAGAGACGGTTGACTCCACAGACAATGTGGCAGATCCGTCTTACAAAGCCGTTGGGCCAGCAGAAGTCGAAGGCCATTGAGAAGAGGTGACTTAGACTTTGTAGCAATTGGCTTTTTAGGATAGTGGGAGATGTTAGATGTATTGTGCCCTAGAAGCCAAAATTGGCTGACACTTGTAATACATTCTAGGGACAAATATTATAATTTTGACTAAAATCAACAAATGGATTATGTTTCTTATTATATGTGTATTTAGTTATATTGATACATCCTTTGAGTTAATTGGTAATGATAATTCATATTTTCAAGAGTTGAAAATTTAAGACATGAATAATTATTATTAACTCATAAAATGCTTCCGCATAGGATATCACGAGGATGGTGATTGATCCGGAAGGTTGGTGTTACAAGCTCCGCTTTCTCTTTAGTAGGATGGTCTTGAGTCTACCGATGTGATGACACTGGAAGCGAGAGTCAGATCTGTTAGAGAATGAGGGCATGAGCAGACCACCTCGAGTAGTCATTTGGAAGTCTAACTTTCTCGTCAATGATGGAACTCGATGTGCAGTGTGGTGTGTCTGATTCTTTGACAATACTGAGGTTGCATTGGCAGTTCACCTTGAGGTGTTTATAAGTTTGACTACACCATAACTCAGTCTCCTAGCATACGAAAAATCCTGGAGGTGATTGTTGCTATAGCATGTTCATTGTAGGAACTGGTTGCATCAAGAAGGAATCTATCTACCTCGGTGATAGAGGAGCCAGCCCTATGATGTTCATGAGAATCAAGTTCAAAAGTCCATGGCGCGTGCAGGAGTGAAATAATAAGAAAGAGTTTCTATTTAGGTTTTCACCTCGATTTTGATGAATGATTACATCAATTGATGACAAGAGACTATGGTTTGACGAAGTTCACCTATCTCTCTCC
>QRFJ01006741.1:0-85736 GCA_006176705.1 Cocos nucifera | reverse complement strand
AGAGATAGATCTAAAAGGATGCTTAGTATATCTCAGTCTACGTACATAGAAACTGTACTGAAGAAGTTTAGCATGGAGAATTCCAAAAAAAGCTATCTCCCGATAGGCCATGAAATTTCTCTCTCTAAGAAGGATTGTCCGACAACTCTTGAAAAGAGAGAGCGTATGAGTAGAATCCCATATGATTCGGTAGTGGGGTCTATTATGTATGCAATGACATGTATGAGATCAGACGTGGCATACTCACTACGGATGGTGAGTAGATACCAGTCTGACCCTGAAGAAAATTATTGGAAGGTGGTTAAAACCATCCTTAAGTATTTAAAAAAAACTAAGAACCAATGGTTAGTTTATGGTGAGTCAGATCTGAAGCTTATGGAGTTTATAGACTTCAGCTTTCTATCTGACCATGATGACAATAAAAGAGTGTCAGGATATATCTTTACTCTAAATGGTGGAGCCATCTGCTGAAAAAGTTTCAAGCAGCATACAGTAGCTAACTCTATTTATAAAGCTGAGTACATGGCAGCATCAGATGCAGCAAAGAAAGCTATATAGCTAAAAAAATTTATCATCGAGCTCAGAGTAGCACCCTTGATTGATGGTCCGGTCCTGGTTTACTGCGACAGTACTGGCACCATAGCTTAAGCAAAGGAATCGAAGGCACACCAACGGACAAAGCATATTCTGCATCATTTTTATTTGGTTCATGAGATCGTGGATCATGGTGCAGTTGATCTTCAGAAGATCGATGAAAAGGAGAACCTAGCTAACCCCTTCACTAAAGTCCTGGCAATCAAAAAGTTCGACAAGCATAAGTCGAAGATGGGTATTAGATACTGTGCCGAGTGACTTTAGGATAAGTGGGAGTTATTGAAAATTATATTTCAAAGCCAATCAGCAGTCTATTGATGGTTGAGCTATTTTATAATTATAATTGATTTATTAATTAATAAAAATATTTTGACATCTTTTTCATCATAAGTTTACATCTTCTAATAAACTCCATTATTGTGATGAAGTCCTTAGGACTGTTTAGTTTCAAAAAAGAGAGAATTTATCGATTAGTCCTTAAATTTATTCACGATCAAATGATAGGCTGTTAATTAAGACAACAGCATCTTATCGAGCATAGGTCGCTTGTATGCCATATATGATTAGGTTGTCCTCTTAACCAAGGAAGTGTGGAGATACTAGGTATGGCATACAAATGAGATGTATGAGATACATCATCATTTGAACGTGACCAACTCCAGAGCATTCTACTATCGAAAAATGTCTCTTGATGGGATATAGGTATAAGTATCCCTTAGACCTGAGATCACCATCAGTGACTTACAAGCAACTCACTATACTTTGGTACTAGACTAACTGAATTTCTAATTCAACAATGGAAAGGCTTCTTGAGGCACAGTCAAGTACTTGCGAAGTCAGGGTGTGATCAAGATGGAATTGACCACTCCAAGAGTTGCAAGAAGAATGCATCACTGTATTTCAATATAGCAAAAATCTTGGCTTAGGGTAATCCATCAAGATGGATTTGATATTTTGAAATATAATATGGACAATCCTGAATCAAAGGTTGATAGTTGAAACTTTGAGGTGCCCTTATACAAGCATTATTGATCAAGGGGAATGAATTATACGAAAAACTATATCCACATGGGTTCTAAGGATGGTTGTTCTACACCTTCGACCTATCCGAAGCGTCGGATATCATTGCTAGAATGGTCACTTCGATTGGTATAAAAATTTATTCTTATGCTACCAACTTAGGTTTAGACCTATGAGATCACACATATTAGAGCTTCTCGATCTTGATCAGGATGGTTGATCAATGATTAAGAATCATTCTAGGGTTAAACAATTTAATACGATTGGTGTTTAACCTAGTATAAGTATTGCAGGAGGATCGATTAGTAATTTGAATTGCTAATTGAGCTTAATTTGATTAAACCAATAGGATTAAGATTAAGTTTAATTAAATATGAATTTAATTATATTTGGTTTGGGCTTGATTGGATCAAGTCCAATTGAGTTTATTGGATAAGCCAAGTGCAACGAAAGAACTAGTCCTAGTTCTAACTGGGACTCGGATATCAACCTAATTTTCTAATTTGAATTAGAAAATTAAATTAAAATTATAGCTAATTTAATTTTATTTAATTAGATTATTAGTTGAACTAAGATTAATTTATTAGGGTTAGGGCCTTATTTAATTGGGTTGGTTTAATCTTGATTTTATTTGGTTAAAAGATCTTATTTGACCAAGTCAAAATAGGAGTCCTAGTGTGACTAGGACTCCCTATCTCCATCGCGCCACTTAATCCTCCAATCGCCCCATGCCCATCATTTATTTTATTTCTTACATGAAAAATATCTCCACTCCCATGGCCTTCCATCATGCCCTCTTTCTCTCCCTCCTTTCTCTCATAAGGCAATTTAAGTTGGAAGACCAAGTCGAAAGAGAAGTTTGAGTTTTGCTTAGGAACTTCTATGAGATAGAATCCTTGTTGACAAACCAATACCTTCCCTTGAGTGCTGCACCCACTCTTTTAATTAATTCTTCTGTTATTTCATAAAAATAATCTTTTTTTTTATACACCCTCCCTGGCTGGTCCATGCCAATAATTGTGGAGGAGGTGCATCCAAGAGTTGGGTGCCCCAAGTCAACTTTCCCATGTTTGGATATTCCTAGTTGACTAGGTATTTTGATCCTCAGTCTTGGACTCTTCTTTTTCTCTATTTATTAGAAATAATTTTGATTCTAATTTTTTTATGAAATACAAAGCTTTGGGAGAGGTTTGGGGTGTGCAAAAACTAAAGGAAGAGATTTCTTGGGCATGGGGGTTCCATGGGCACCAAACTAGATGTCTAGGTGAGAGAAAAGAGAAAAAGAAGAGGATCTTCTTCTAGGACTGTTTTATTTTCAATCTCTCCTCTCTTTTTTTGAATTTTTTCTAAGAGAGTCTCATATCAGTAAACTCTTATCTTTCTTCTCATATTCTGAAGAGTCTAAATTTTGAAGAAGAGAGCATCAGATTGACTGTCGAAGAAGGATCAGCATAGTACTAGCATACTGTGCTGATTTTCTGCATCGAACTTTAGATCAGAGATCGTAGGCTCGTGTGGATGACTCCTAGAGGTCAGATGCGAGTGCGGCTTATGACTTCATCCTCAAGCCTAGATCAGCAAGTTAGAACATCTAACTTGCTCAAGTAATAGATATGATCTATAAACTTCATACCTGCATTTGATGTAGTGTAGATCTAGGTTGATTTGATCAACCTTTTCTTTCTTATTTGATTTTAATTTTTGATTTAATATCATACCTTGATCATATAATAGATTTGAGATCTAGATGTTTACATATTTATTTAAATAAATATTTAATTTATTTAAGTCTTCCGCTATAATATCTTGAAAAAGTTTCAAGATCTACCTATAAAACCCTAGATCAAGAACCTTCGGGTTCTAAATGAGACGTCTTGTCGAGACCATGAGACCTCTCGAGAATCCTACGAGACCTCTCACTCTCATGATGTAGAAATTATATTTCTACCTTCTGAGATCGAGAGCTCTCAAGATTCACTCGAGACCTCTCGAAATCGTGCCAAAAGCTCATCTAGGCATGCCAGAGAGCTCTTGAAAAAATTTTAAGACATCTCGAAAACTACTCCAAGGCTCTTTTGAGGGATTTTTTGCACCAATCAAGGAGATTTGATTTTTGTTTGAATTAAACTTCGTGTCATTCTCATTTTGATCAAAGAGCTCACTTTCTTCTGACATTAGAATATTTAAAATAAAATATATTAGTAATTATTTACTTTAATGTTTGATCATCATCAAAATCACTTGGGGGGGTCAACAATCTTTCCCTTTTTGATGGTGACAAAGCATCAAGCAAGTCATAAAATGAGTATAAGAAATATGTATATCATGAATTAATGAATGAGAGTATGCAAAATTTTTATGCTAAAGCTCCCCCTTAATGTATACTCATTTGAATTGTATAGGATTAAATAATGTTGTTTCTTTTTGTGAGAGTATGCAAAATTTTTGTGCTAAAGCTCCCCCTTAATGTATGCTCCTTAATGTATGCTCTTTTGAATTTTATAATGTTCTTTCTTTTCGTGTTTATACATTTGCATGTTTCTCCCTTATACTTTTTCTCTTAATTTTTCTCCCTCTTTTTGTCAGCATCAAAATTACAAAATTGAGATAATCATAATTGAGAAAGAAGGCAAGAATATATATAAAAAAAAAAAGATTGATTCCATTGCAAGATATTGAAATTACAATGATAAAGAAGTATATTGGTTTACAAAAAGTGGATCTATACCAACATACTCAAAAGTATACTTAGCAACAAACAAAAAGCATAGGAGAGACTAAACCTATTCCTCATCAGAGAGGAACTCTATAATTGATTTAGAGGAAGATTTAGGTCTAGAAGAGGATAAATGAGGTGCAGGTCTAGGAGATGGTGAGGGTCTAGAAGTGGATGGAGTCTAAGAACCAAAGCTACCAAGTCGATCCATAATCTACTGCAAGGATGAAATTAGGACTTCAATCGTGGTGCACTGAATGGTGATATTCTCCTCTAGTCTTTGTGCAATTTGGTAGTCTCGAATATAAGACATTCAATCTAAGTTGATGACCCATGCTGCTCCTTTTCCAAAATCTCAAATTTTTGAGATAAGTTACTGACTTGTTGACTTAGCATATCCGTTTGTCCCTTAGAAGAGATCCTCTATTCCTCAATGCTCACTAGCAGTAGATGTTGCACACTGGAGAGGATATCAATGAATTTTTTAGACACTTTCTCAACCACTTGCTCCACAACCCTTTTAATTAAATTTTTTTGGTCAAAAGCAGAGGGAGGTGCAGTAAATTGACTTGGTGGCCCTTGTGGAGTATGTGGAGATCTCGATGTGGTGAAGGATGGTCCAGCTATTGTGGGTGAGGGTGGAGGAGGTGGAGATCTATGCTCTTCAGGCTCAACCCTAGCACCAGCTTCTTCTTTTGCTCTTACCCATATATCACCTCTTTTCATAAATTTTATTCTATTCAAAGTTTTCTCATTTATGTAGTCGGTATGTGCTAATTTCTTAAAATCTTCACCACTTAGATTGACATTAAAATCCTTGAAGATTAAGGTAAGAAACATTCCATACGGCAAACAGGCATTACTTTTGTTAGCTGTGTCCTTCAGCTATTGAAGCATTAGAGATGGAAAGCTTATAGGAGTTTTGGTTACCAAGTAGAGCATAACAACCAGTTCTTTCTTCCCAACCCAATCATGTCTGCCTACCTTTGAAAAAATTATATGACTAACAATGCAATGCAATAATCTTATTTCCGCTGAGAGATGATGTGAGATTAATTATTGATTTTCATCTATATTTTTTCTTTCCAATACGCACTTTAAAGCTTCAGTTTTATCAACCAAATTTAAATTGCTTGCCCATGACCTAGGTACTTCCAGAAGTTGCCCTATTTTTCTTTCGTCCAAAGAGATGTGCACTCCTTTAACAACAGACTCTATCTTTGACCCATGTTCAAAGCTAATGTTCTCAAAGAACTCTCTAATTAGGTTCGGATAGACATTTATCTCAAGAGTTCATAACTTCTCCCATCCTTGCTGCCTGATCCATGACCCAATATGGAAGTGTTCCCCATCTAGGTATCTAATGTCAACATTCCTACCCGTTGGAACTATCCTTATGGTGATGAAGAGATGAGCACGAGAAGAAGTGGCGGATGGAGATGCTTGGACCATGTCCCATTGTTGCTTAGCCCTAGCTTCGATCGAAGGAGTGATGGACTGTCTTTATGCAGAGAGGCTTCTCTTCTTTGGAGCCATTGGAGTCTCAGATTTGGACCGGATGGGTAAAGAAAAAGTGATTCAGAAGGTTTTGAGGAGGGGATGGGAGTTTTGAAGAGTTTGGAGGAGAGATCTCAAAAAAATGAAATGAGCAAATGAAATAGGGAACCTCTCGGAAGTTTGATTAAAAAGGGTCTTGCGAGAATTGAGAGCTCTCGTCTTGAAGATGAGACGTCTCGAGAAATTTGAGAGCTCTCATGTTTAATGCAAGAGGTCTCAAAATCCAGCTAAGAGGTCTCGTGAGTAAGCTAAGACTTCTTGAGCACATGGAGAAGAAATTAGAATAAAAAGAGAATTTCAAGCTAATTTTTCTTGATTTTTCAAGATTGAATTAGGAGTGTTCAGGATGATAGAGGAAGACAAAAAACAATCGAAAAAATTCAAGATTTAATATTTTTATAGAGGATCACATATACCAAGTTCATCCTAGATTTTTGAGAATCTATCTTCATTTAGAGGTTTTGTAAAAATGTCAGCTAGTTAATTTTCAGTTGATACAAATTCTAGCTTAATGTTATTATTTTGAACATGATCTCTTATGAAGTGATGTCTAATTTTAATATGTTTGGTTCTTAAATGTTGAATAGAATTTTTTATCAAGTTTATGGCACTAATGTTATCACACCTAATAGGTATCTTATTTTGCTTAATTTCAAAGTCTTCAAGTTGTTACTTGATCCATAGTATTTGAGCATAGCAACTCCACGTAGTAACATATTCGGCCTCGATCGTTGATAGTGCTATAGAGTTTTGCTTCTTGCTATACCAAGAAATCAAGTTCAACCCTAGAAATTAGCAAGTGCCACTAGTACTCTTTCTTTCAATTCTACATCCTCCATAGTTTGCATCAGTGTATCCTATCAATTCAATGGAAGATTGTTTTGAGTCCTAAGTTGTGTGTGTAAATTAAATATCTAAAAATTCTCTTGACAGCTAATAAATGAGATTTTTTAGGATTAGATTGAAATCTAGCACACATGCAAATACTAAATAATATATCAAGTCTATTTGTAGTTAAATAAAGTAGAGATCTAATCATACCTCTGTAGAGCTTTTCATTTATGATTTTATCATTTTCATCTTTGTCGAGTTTGCTTGAGGGGCTCATTGGTGTGCCAATCTCTTTTCCATTTTTCATGCCAAACTTTCTTAGCATTTTCTTGATGTACTTGGTTTGGCTAATGAAAATATCTTCCTTTGATTGTTTGATTTATAGTCTAAGGAAGAAGTTCAGCTCCCCCATCATACTCATTTCGAATTCACTCTTCATTAACTTTGCAAACTCTTGATAGAGAATTTTATTAGTAGCTCTGAATATGATGTCATCCATATATATTTGAACTACAAGAAGATTATTTTTTTTTCAAAAAAAGAGTGGTGTCTACACTTCCTCTAATAAAATTATTTTGCAATAAAAATTTACTCAATCTCTCATACCATGCTCTAGGTGCTTGTTTAAGTCCATAAAGTGCTTTATTTAATTTATACACATGGTTAGAAAGTGAGTGATTTTCAAAGCTAGGTGGTTGTTCTACAAATACTTCTTCAGCAATATAACCATTCAAGAAAGTACTTTTCACATTCATTTAAAATAATTTAAAGTTCATGTAGCAAGCAAAAGCAAGTAACAATCTAATAGCCTCTAACCGTGCTACAAGAGCATATATTCATCAAAGTCAATTTCTTCTACTTGATTATATCCCTTAGCAACTAGTCTAGCTTTATTTCTTACAACATTACCATGTTCATCTAATTTGTTCCTAAATATCCATTTTGTGCCAATTATAGGATGGTCAAGGGGTTTGTTTACAAGAGTCCATACATTGTTTCTTTTAAATTGGTTTAGTTCATCTTGTATGGCTAGCATCCAATTAGAGTCTTTCTCAGCTTCTTCTATATTTTTAGATTCTATTTGTAAAACAAATACAAGATAATCAAATGTATCTTTAAAAGAAGATCTAGTTCTTATCCCTTGTGAAGGATCACCTAAAATCAATTCTCTTGGATGATTATGTGTATACCTCCACTCCTTGGGCAGATTTCTATGATCATTAGATGCTTTATTCTCACCATCCTTATCTTGTTTAATGATTATTATAGATTTATCTTTGTCATGAATGTTGTTGTCCCTCAAGTTTAGCTCCTTCATTCCATCTTTGAGAATTTCAATGTCATCATCAAAAACATCTTCCTTCCTCGAAGATTGATTATTAGCTTCATCAAAAATGACATGTATTGATTTTTCAACAATCAAAGAGTATTTATTGAAGACTCTATATGCTTTGCTAGATGTAGAGTATCCAAGAAAGATATTCTCATCTATCTTAGCATCAAATTTATCTAGATTATCTTTACCATTATTATGAATAAAATATTTACAACCAAAAATATAAAAATAATTAATATTAATTTTTTTTCCTTTCCAAAGCTCATAGGAGATTTTTTTTAAGATTGGATGAATAGAAACTCTATTTAGGATGTAATATGCTGTGTTAATGGCTTCAGCTTAAAAGTATTTGGATAGATTTTTTTTACATAATAAGGTACGGGCCATATCAACTAAGGTTCTATTTTTTTTCAATAATTCTATTTTATTGAGGGGTTCTAGGTGTAGAAAAATTATATTCTATGCCATGTTTATTGCAAAATTCTTCAAAATATCTATTTTCAAATTCTGTGCCATGATCACTATAGATACATACTACAGTTGAATTCTTTTCATTTATTATTTTCTTATAAAACTTTGAAAATATTGAAAATGTTTCATCTTTGTGGACTAAAAATAAAATCCAGGTGAAATGAGAGTAGTCATCAATAATGACAAGACCATACTTCTTTCCTCCTAGGCCTATGATCCTAGTAGGTCCAAACAAATCCATATGTATTAATTCAAGAGGCCTAGAAGTTGAAATAATATTTTTAGATTTAAAAATTCTCCTAGTTTATTTTTCAAATTGACAAGCATCACAAATATGATCAACTTTAAAATTTAGTTTTGGTAGCCCCTTAACTAAGTCTATATTAAGCAATTTATATAGAGTATACATGCTAGCATGACCTAACCTACGGTGCCAAAGCCAACTAGTTTATTTGATGTTAGCATTCATTGCAACTAGGCATTGGCCACTCTTCATGGTAATTTCATCAAGATTCACCATGTAGATGTTGCCACATCTAAATCCAATAAATTTTAAACTATTATCCAAGGAATTAGATACTTTGCATAAAGAAGATTCAAAGAAAACTTTAAAATCTTTATCACATAGTTGGCTAATACTAATCAAGTTATATTTTAAATTATCAACTAATAATACATTATCTATAAAGATGGAAGGAGTAATCTGAATTTTAACATATCCAATTATTTTGCCTTTGCTGTTGTCGCCAAAGGTGACTACTCCCCCTTCCCTCCTTTCTAAGATGATGAATTGCTCCTTATCACCTGACATATGTCTTAAGCAGCCGCTATCTAAGTACCACTCCTATTTGGATCCTTGGGCTATAAGGCATTCCTGCACAAATAATCAAGTGATAGTTCTAGGTACCCAAGTCTTCTTGGGTCCTTTTGGGTTAGTGGTCATGATTTCTTTTGAAATCTATTTTTTTTAACTTATTTTTCACTGAATTTTTTAGTATTACACTCAAATGCTTTATGTCCTACTTTTCTATATCTAAAGCAAGTGATATGTGAAGTGCTAATTGATATGAGTGCAGCAAAAAAAAATTTTAGAAACTTAGTTTTGTCTTTAGATTTATATCCCAGTCTGGCTTTATCATAAACTCCTCTTTGATTGTTTAAAATCATTTGCAATTTTTCAGAACTACAAGTAAATTTATCAACTAAAGATTTTAATTTATCCAATTCATCCTTTAGGATTTTGTTTTCTTCTTTTAATTTATTATGGTTGCTAATTACCTCTTCCTTTTCTTTTAAAAGAGTTTGAGTCATTTTCTTAAGATTTTTATTTTTTGTACTAATCTTTTTGAAATCTTTCATCAAGTCATAAAAAGCATCTTGAAGCTCATCAAAAGTAAAATCTGAGTCAAGAGTGAAGGATACCTCATCATCTTGTGCCATGAAATACAAATTTGCTTTATTTTGATTTTCTTCCTTCGAGCTTGACTCATCGCTGTCGTTCCAAGTTACTAACATAGCTTTCTTTTTTGTTCTTTTTGGTCCCTTCTTCAACCGAGGACATTCAGCTCTAAAATATCCTGGCTTCTTGCATTCGTAGCAAGTGGGTTGATCCTTCTCTTTTTCTTTCTCTTTCTTCCTGGCTTCTTTTTTAATGAAGCTCCTCTTCTTGAATTCTTGTCTTCTTCTTCCCATAAATTTTTTGAATTTTTTGATCATCAAGACCATGTCTTCATCATTCTTCTCATTGGTAGATAGATCATCTTCTTCTTTAGCTGCCATAGATTTTAGCACTATTATTTTCTTCTTCTTCTTGTCCTCTTCATTGTACTGACTCATGGCAAACTCGTATGTCATCAGAGATCCAATGAGCTCCTCTAGAGGTAGAGTATTCATATCCTTTGCCTCCTGGATGGCTATCACCTTGGCTTTCCATGTCCTAGGCAAAGACCTGAAAATCTTTCTTACCAATTCACTATTAGTGTAAACTTTTTCTAAGCTTTTCAAATTATTTATAATATCAATGAATTTTGTGTACATGCTATTGATAGATTCAGTGGGATCCATTTTAAATAATTTATATTAGTGAACTAGCATGTTTATCTTTATTTTTTTTACTTGATTTGTCCCTTCATTTGTGACCTCAAGTCTATTCTAAATTTTCTTAGCTAAATTATAAGTAGAAATTTGGTTAAACTCATTTACATTAAGGGCACAGTAGAGCACATTTATTGCCTTAGCATTTAATTGGACAAGTTTCTTGTCCAACTCATCCCAATCCTGATAGAAAATATGCAGGATTTCATGCATAGATTTTAAAACTTTTTCAAAAATAAAGAGCAGCGAAAGACATAGATTAAACTATTTAATCTATAAATGCATGTAATCAAATTATAAAACCCTACATCAAGGATCTATAACATGTTATGATGCAAATATAAATCTAAAATTAAATTAATCATAAGTGGTATTGATCACATCAATACCTAGATTTAGAATAATTCTTGATCTAATCCTAGATCGCATCTAGGTCACCAAGAGATCAGATCTCTTACCTTTGCATGGGTCAAGAACTCCACGATTGAATCCATTATTATCTTTAGAGCCGCACATGTGTTCGACCTCTATAGGTGATCCATACGAACCTGCAACATAGATCGGAGGTTCGTCAAATGAAGATCTGCTCGAAGTGCTAGCTTCTCGTGGATCCCTCCTGATGGTTAATCAAATACATGTTCTTTGGATCTCTTGGACAATCCAAGAGATGAAGAACATGAGGAGGAATGAGGGAGGAATCCAACCCTTGGATCTCTCATAAAATAGAAATAAAAAGACATGAAAAAACCCTAAGAGAAGATAAATCTTCTCCTTCAGGACATCAATAGTTGATGTCCTGAAAACACCTCTATGTTAGGATCAGAGGAGACCTCCTCTGAATTTTTTCTTAATTTTTCAGATATCACATCCTCAAATTTTTTTCATAAAAATATCATAAATAAATTAAGAAGAAGGGCTCTCAAGGAAATCCTAAGAGAAGACCTTCTTCTCTTCTTCTTCTTGCATCAGGACATGATCAGATCATGTCCAAAAATAATCACCATGCCCCAACACCTTGGAGCACAGATTCCATGCCCTCTTCCTCTCTCTCTCTCTTAAATCTTTATCATATAAAAATTACATAAAATAATGAAGAAGAAGATACTTAAAGGAAAACAAAGAGAAGACAAGCTTCTCTTACCTTTGTGCCTTCATGACATCAATGATTGATGTCCAGATGAAGATCTTTTCTCTATGGATCTTGGTGCCATCTTTTCTCAAGCCCTTCCTCTCTCTCTCTCTCAGATTTTTATTATATAAAAATCATACAAGAAAATAAGGAAAGGTTAGAAAACAAATCTCTAAGAGAAAACTGATTTTTCTCTTACCTTTGTCTTCATTAAGACATGAACTTTTCAAGTCATAATGAAAATCATTTCTCCAAAGAAGTAGGCACCCATAACACCCACGCCAAACCTTCTCTTCCTTCTCTATTTTGTCATAGAAAATTAAATGTTTTTGATGTCAACAACTACCTTGAAGGGGTGGCTCAAAATAAGGGTGGACTAGGTCAAAAACAAAATCAAATGAGGAAACAAGGGAGGCATCCAACTCTTGGACGCCTCGAAACATAAAAGAATGCCCAAAAAAGAATGAAAATGGGTGACAAAAATATTGGTGGGCATGGAAGAAAATCCAAAAGAGGGAAGAAGGAATTTTGGTCAAAGAAGACTCTTCCAAGTAGGAATTAAATCCTAACAACTTCCTGGTTTTGACCAAGTCAAAACAAACTCCCAAATGATCTAATATGTGGGCATGGAAGGACTTCTTGGGCATGAAAATATATAAAAAAAATCTAGAATTAAATATTTTGCATGGGCTTTAATAGGTGCAAGAGAAAGAGAAAGAGTCCCAGTCCAACTGGGACTCCTCTTGTTTGACTAGGTCAAAATAGGTTTAAACCAAATTTAAATTCTATTTAAATTAGATCAAATGCAATCTAATTAAGAATGATCCAAGTCTAACTAGGAGCCCAATTAAATTAGATTAAATCAAGATTTAAGTCTAATTTAAATCCTAAGTCAATTAGGTGCATCCAAGTCCTAGTCAAATAAGAAATTATTTTTTCTTGCAATTAGCTTATCCAATAAACCAACCAAACTTAATCTAATTAAGTTCAAACTAATTCTAATTAAATTTAATTCAATTAGACTTAATCTCAGCCCGATTGCTCAATCAAATTAAGTCAATTAATAATCCAATTGCTAATTGATCCTCCTACAACACTTGCATTAGATCAAACATCAATCGTATTGATGGATTGACCTTAGAATGATTCTCAATCATCTATTAACCATCTGATTAGGTTACAAGCTCTAATGTGTGTGACCCCATAAGTTCGAACCTAAGTCGGTAGCATAGAAATCAATTCCTATACCAATTGAAGTTACCATCTAGCAATGGTTTTCGATGTCCGGATAGGTCGAATGTATGCAAAGCAATATTCTTATAATCCTAGCCCATGGTTACTGTATAATTCATCTCTTTGACTAATAATACTCAAGACAACTTTGAGTACGCTGTCAGCACTCATACAAGTCATCTCTATTGTGTCTCAAAATTTTATAATTTTCGTGACACTTCACGAGGATTACCCAGGCCTTGATTTTGCTAAATTGAAATACAGCGAGACATTCTCTTCCTGAAGTTAATTAGGAGTGGTCAATTCCATCTTGACTCACACACCGACTCTACAAATACTTGACTGTATCCAAAAATCTTCCATTATCTATATTAAAAATACAGACAGTCCAGCACCAAAGTACAGTGAGTTGCTTGCAAGTCACCATGATGATCTCAGGTTAGAGGGACACTTATATCCATTGGCTTTAGCTAGCTACTCTTGACAGTAGGTGCTACATTTGTCACGTTTAGTGTAGATGTACTCCTACATCTCCTCTAGATGCCATACCAGTGTCTCTACACCACTTGATTATGAGGACAACCAACGCATATGGCATACAATGATTTACACTCGATAAGTTATCATCTTTATTAATAACTTATCATTTGATCGTGAATAATTTAAGAACCATCTGATAAATCCTCCTTTATCGATTGATTATGGTTCTAAGAACTTCATCATAATTTAGGAGTTCATTTAAGGATGATAGAACTTTTATGATGAAACAGTCAAATTACTATTATTATTGGATAATTCATATACTAATTCTAATCATCTACTACTTAGATGATTGGCTTTAGGACATATTTTCCAACAAATCCTTCTTCGGCTTAGGAGAGGATGTGCCATTGATAATGATTGTAGGTGTGTGGGCTATTGACAATGACACTCCATATGTCATAGTCGAGGGCTTGAATAAAAATGCACATGCGAGCTTTTCAATAGGTATAGTTGGACCCATTGAAAAGAGAAGACCTATTTGTAGATTTCCCTTCAGCAAGTAAACCTTCTAGTTGGATTGACATGATCTTTATCTCTAGTTGATAAAATCAATAATTCATAAAGAACCAAGACTTTGATACCAATTGTTGCCCAGGTAGACAATCCAAGAGGGGGGGTGAATTAGGTTTTCAAAAATTTAAAGTAGATATGTGTGGTGGAAAAATATTTGAAGCCTATGTAAATCAGATAAAGGAGCAAATAAAAGATACAAGCAATAGCACACATACAAACAAAAAAATTTTATAGTGGTTCGGTGTACTTCCAGCACCTACGTCCACTCTCCAAGCAAGACTCTTAAGAATTCTACATAATCCCACAAGATTATAGCTGAATAATTTTTTCAAACTCACTATCCAAAAATCCAGTTAGTTTTTTTTGAGGTTCATCAACCACAATCCTTACAAAGATCAAACAAATCAAACCGAGACAAACAATGGGGAGAAAATTTTCAAAATCTAAGTTTTAGCTCCTGCTGAAACTAAGT
This sequence comes from Cocos nucifera, assembly GCA_006176705.1. Lineage (NCBI taxonomy): Eukaryota > Viridiplantae > Streptophyta > Magnoliopsida > Arecales > Arecaceae > Cocos > Cocos nucifera. The sequence continues at coordinate 71,227 of QRFJ01006741.1, read as the reverse complement.
ACATGAAAAGAGAGAAAGATTTTACAACAAAGAATGCTCATTTGAATGAGCAGAAAGATTTTCATCGCAATTCATTGGAAGCCTCCTTAAATGCTTAGAGTTATTGCACTTGAGAGCTTTTCAATGCTTGAGAGTATTGTTTGATTAGAGATTTGTGTATTCATTGAAAAACAGGGCGTGCGTTCCTTTTTTTCTTTTTTCTTGTCTCTTTCAAAAATACATCTTCTTCCTTTTATATCTAGTACATTCCTTTTTTTTGGTGATGATTGAAGTTCAGAAAAGTGAAATCCGACCGTTGGAGAACAGCAACTAGACGTTGGAGCTAAGAAAATCTGATCTAGAATGTCCCATCAAAAAGCTATTGTCGTGTCTTAAGATCGCTAAGATTATCTCGAGATGTCTCGTCAGGATACGAGACCTCTCAATTTAATCAGGAGAGCTTTCATCGTTAGTCACTCGAAAAAACTACTTTTTGAAAAAATTGACTTGCCTGAGATTGAAAGCTCTCGGTTCTGAACGAGACATCTCGCCGAGACCACGAGACCTCTCAAGAATCCTACGAGACCTCTCACTCTTAGGATGTAGAAACTATATTTCTACCTTTTAAGATCGAGAGCTCTCGAGATTCACTCAAGACCTCTCAAAATCATGCCAGAAGCTCATCTAGGCATGCCAGTCCTCACGAGAGCTTTCAAAAAAATTTTGAGACATCTCGAAAACTGCTCCAAGACTATTTTGAGGGAGTTTTTATACCGATCAAGGGGATTTGATTTTTGTTTGAATTGAGCTTCGTGTTATTCTTATTTTAGTCAAAGAGATCTCTTTCTTCTGACATTAGAATACTTAAAATAAAATATATTAGTAGTCATTTGCTTTAATTTTTGATCATCATCAAAATCACTTAGGGGAGGTCAATATTATTGTACTCTCTACATGGTATTAGGACCACATTAGAAGGCTTGGTGGAGCTTGTGGCTTTAAGGTGGCCCAGAAGAGGAACACATTGTTTGATTGGCTCATGTTGTCAAGGATGGACTCTAGTAGCAACAATTTAACCAATTCAAAGTAGAGAAGCTAAACAACACCATGTGAATTGGGGGACTTGCATGGAGGCATATGCCTTCAAAGACAAGATTTATGGGACATTATTGAGGAGCCGAAGAATACCTTGCCAAAGAACCTTCAAGAAATGAAAGAAAAGAAAGCTCTGAAAATATTGCAACGTGTAGTGAACCAAGCAATTAGATAGTATGTCAAAGATATGAAGGCTCCAAGCAAAGAGTAGGAAAAGTTTCAATTTGTTTCTTTTTACCAAAAGAATGAGATACTGTGAATAAAATATTGGTTTGAAATTTTTGATCAAGATGAGTTTTTGGAAGAAAATTCAGATGAAGATGCAATAGAAGAAGAAACTGGTTGCAATACTGAAATTAGAAGAAATGATGTGAAGGAAGAAAAGGAGAATGAAGTTGTAGAAGTTGAAATGGCAGAAGTGGAGAGGTTGAAGAGTTGAAAAGCGAAAAATAGTAAAAAGTTTGATACGAAATGTGGGATGTAGCTCGCAAAAGAAGGAGGTTGCGGTGCATGGACCAGGGATACACAAAGATACCAGCTTTCGAGACAACATCTTGGATGTAATTTATTTGCAGCCAAATCTAATCCTTTTCGCAGCCTTTTTCAAATGATGAATATGGAGAAGAAGTGCATGAAGCCAAAATATTTTAAGATATGAAAAATTCAAAATTATATTTTAGAATGGAAAATTTCTTCTATGATACAGATGAGATTAACATGGAAACTTTTTGTGATTGAGAGTGAAAGATTAATTATATTCTTGTTAAAGTATCATGCAAGTAGATGAATATTTTGCACAAGAGAATGAATGTATTTATGAGCCTTTCACATCAATGGATATGGAGTAGGAATTTTCTGATAGATCTAGATTTTATGCAAAAGATTAGAACATAAAATTATTATTCTAGAATAGATCTCCATATGTAAGAGATTCAGAAACACTATATGGATTCAGAACACAAAATTATTCTAAAATTTAGGATGCATACCTAAAGCTAAGTCTTTCTCTCCAACTTTCTTTCAACATTGCTATTCGATGGAACAAGTCTGAAAATTAATCTATGATATTTATACGAAGTAGAGAGGGGATCTAGTCATTTAAAATTCTAATCCTAACAGGCCCTCTAATCACAAGCTTAAGTCAGATTCAGGCCTATACTATGTCACCCCAACCACACCATGTAATATAAGGTGCACATAGTCCAAAATATAAGAATTACTAACAACATTAAGCTTACATACATGTCCATTAATAATCAATCCATTTTTAATAAAATAAAATAAATAATTAATGGTAATCTATAATTAAAAAAATTGTCATACATACACGTTGTTGCATTTAAAAACATTAGACCTACAACAACAATTGAAAACTTATATATCTCCAACTCCCTCAACTTTCATATTTTTGAAGGAGGTAGAATAGTGCCAGACCGGTATACGAACGAAAATTGGTTTAAGAAGGGGTCTTGGAAGGAAAACTAAAGTTAATAAAGAATTAATCAGTACTAATTAATGAAGTCCAAGAACATGTCTCGTAGTGTTTCGAGGTAGTGTCTCCTAGGGTCTATGCATTTATTTAATATTTATGTCTTCTGAGGCATGGTGTTGCATGTATGCATGAGTATACAAAAAGGTTATATGCTATACATATATAAATTATTGTAATCAGCCATTTTGAAGAGAAGATACCATTTTAGTGTCCACAAATAAATCCATTGTAATCTTGTTTGTTTAAAAGAAGTTTGAGTGTTCGATCTTTCTCTAAACTTGTTCTTCTTGAGCTCTCTTGTTGGTCCTACTGTTACGATACCAGGCATGTAATCAAGAATGTCTAGCTATAATTTTTGAGTGGTCATGCATGAGACACAACCTACGGATGGATTAGGTTAGGTATCTATTAAACTACTTTAAGCCCTACTAAACCTAAAGCTAAATAAACCCAACCTACTGAGTAACCTATCACATCCCGAGCCCAACATCCGAATTAGATATATGATGGCCGCATATTACTTAGGACAAGCCCTAAGGAATATGTGCGGCCAGTAAAATTTCTTATAATTTCAACATCCCACGAATACTATCAATCTCAATTCATAATAAATAGTTTCATATTAATTAACAAATATCATCTCTGTATAATTTACAGAACTCGATCATCCAATTATCACTAATGGTGATCTACCTAATTGATTCTTTCAATCGTGATTCCGACTATAGCCAAATATATTTTATCCTATAACTCTAAAAAGAAAAGAGGAAGAAGAGGGATGATGAGCTTTACAGTCCAGTAAGAAGCTCTACACATCACACCAGTATAATAATATAATTTAAAAATAATAATGAGCAATAAAGAATGAAATCTAATATCAAACATCTGAAATAACTCAAACATCCATATAAGCACATATGGATTATCTAATGTGTCAATAGAGATGTGTCACCATATGTCAATAAGTGAATCTTTTTATTTAGTATTAGTTTCATGTTCTACCATTTATTTCTCTTGTCACAATTCTAAATTTTTTAATCTTTTTCCTTCTCGGCTTTGGACTTACTAAGATCATGCAATGATCTTTATCGAATTGATTTTTATGATCTTCCTCGAATCAAATTTTTATGGTCTTTCTCAGATTAAATTCTTATGATCTTTCTTGAATCAAATTCTCATGATCTTTCTAGGATCGTATTCATATGCATAAGACCATGGAGACTGTTTCAGGCAAAAACTTCTAACTGGCTGTTTCTCCATCTTTATTAGGTCAAATTTTCATATGCATAAGCCTGTGGTGGCTGTTCCACATGACGAAGCTAGTCCAAACTATATCCTTTCAATCTATTTATTTTATGTTGATTTTATCATATCAATTTTAGTTTATAGTATAATCAAGATAAGTATATCATACCTATATAATCATACCATCAATCATTGTTACACATATATATAATCAATATTTAATATACTCATGCTGAAAGACCGTATAAGAAACAATAATGTCTCTAACATAACAAATCCATCAATACAAATCTAACTGTGCAAAACTAATAAAACAAATCCAACAATAAAAATAACACATATAATGGTGATTATGTATAGAAATTCTTATCTCTATTAATGCCTAATTAATCTCCTAATCTCAATCTACACCATAATTTTATAAGTCAGGTGCTAAGGGGCCTACTCGAAAATCTCTCATCCAGAAGATTATTCTCCTATAGAACCAACTTCATAAAATAATAAAATAAAAATTATTTAATTTAAATTCCCTATGACTTGCTAGGGCCCACTCCTAGAGAAAGAATTTTAGAGAAAGAAAGTAGAAGGAGAAACTTGTAGAGAGAGTGGAGAGAGGAAAGAGAGAGCTTTCTCTCTTTTTCTTGTTTATTTTCTTTTCTTTTTCTTTTTCTTATTTTCTTTTTTTTTCTTTCTCCTTTTCTTTTCTTTTTCTTTCTTTCATCTCTTTTTTCTTCTTCCCTCTTCTTTGTGGAAATAGGGGAGGAGAAAAGCTCGACCAACCGACCCATGGCAACAACCCGAATGGCAACCATCCTCCCCTCCAACATCTTTGGCCATCAGACACACAAAAACTACCACATGTGATAACGACAATCGGTCCGATGGAAGGAAAAGAAAAATCAAAACAGGAGAGTTCCAATCCCCTACAAAATTCGACGACTGGTGGCTAAGTCCAACCTGTTGGGGATAAACCCTCTCCTACCGAAGTTCGAAAAGACGTCGAGTCTTGGGATGACCTCGTCCGGCAACAACAGTCATGACTAACTTTACTCCATAACTCTAGAACCTATAGGGCCTTGCGGGTTACGCCCGGGCTAGCTTAAACAATGACAGTGGCCATCAAAGCAGTTAAGTATCCTATCCCAATGCATCTGGTATGGCTAACCTTAAAGCTATTTGAACTTCTTTCCAACTAGAACCTCTTCGGACTGTTCGATTTTGGATCGACATTGGATTGATGGAGCTCCCTCCTACTGAACAAACCTCTACAACTCATGGGGAGTGGCGGATCTTTGAGTTCTCGCACCAAAAACCTTGAGTGTGCAAGCAAAGGGACCTCGTCTCCATCTTATTATCCTTCGGACAATCCTAAGAATAGCAGGGCTCCAAAAGAAATGGTTGAATCATAAGAGTATCAAAGTCATCCGCCCATCACAACTGGCAACCAAGCTCTCGCCAATCGATTTCCTTCCAAGGCTCCTTTCAGCTGATCTCCTTCCCATCGACCTTCATCTAATTGACCTTTGTCCATCCGAGCTCCTTGCAATCACTGAGAAGGACCTCGTCGTCTATGCAGACTCCTTCAACCGTATACCCTACAAACTCCTCCAGTGGATCTCCTTTCGAACTCCCACCAGTCGGATTCCTTCCAGACTCTTTCAATAGGTCTTCTTCTAGATTTCTCCAGCGGATCTTTCTCTGGTCGACCTTCTCCGATCGTACTCCTCCTAGACAAACTCCTCTAGCTTCCATCTTTTTGGATGATTTCCTTCAATTGGGTTCCTCCATTAGAACTCCTTCCAGGTGATCTCCTTCAGTCAAATTCATTATGAACAAACTACTTTCAGTCGCCAGACGATCTTAGAAAAATCTGAACTTCTCTGAAACTATTAAGATTTAAAGCTCTTTACCGTCAACATCTACTCCATCCGAACTTCAACTATTAAATTTCAATAGATCGGCGCATCATGACAATGGACACTACCCTCCGTAACAACTTCATATGGTCCTGAACGGCCCACTATGAAGTGATTACGACTGTCACCATTATTTTATTACAAGCTTCGACTATTTAAGGGATCCTCTAGATACGTTTTCTCTCTAAGCTCAAAACTCTGCTCAATTTTTTGACAATTCTATTTCTGTTGGCTAAAAGAGTTGACTTGATCATCGAAGGATCCTATCGGAGCCACAACCCCTAACTCCAATCAAGACTATATTTTGTAGGTCACCGATAGTGACCTTGTCTCCTCCAGCTCTAATTTTGTTCCGATGTCAGCCATATTTTGCATCAATAGAATTGACGCTAGAGAAAGGGTTGCTTTGAGCTCTTGCTCTAAAAGAAGTGCTCAGTCGAATCTATTTTCTCTCTTCTTTTAATATTTCAAAATTCATCTTTGTTTGATCTTTCCTAGTCTCAGGAATATCTCCAAAGAAGACAACTACCTGAAGATCCACTGCCTTTGTCACTAGATCTGAATCAGATCTACCTGCTCCAGCACCATCACCGGCATTGCAACCTCCCCCACCAACGATCATGGTGGATCCAAAGTAGTTCAACCTACTGATGCAGCATGTACAGAGCCTCAAAGAAATGGTGCAGGCCATGCGGCAATAGCTGATGATGGTATAGCCAGAAAATCCCCCACTGAAATTTTATGAAACTGTCCCAAGATGGCATACTTGGGTTAGTAGACTCGTCACTCCCGAAAAGAAAGTGGAAGATGGAAGACCCCGATTCTGACCATGATTCCTCCCCTAGGAAGATCTTCCCCATCTACAATCGGAAGCCCTCGAAAACACATAATCAAGATGATGTTCTTGATCAAAAGCTTTAGGATACGGACCGACAGATTGAGGAACTTTGCCATGCCATCCCAGTTCACCACGATAATATCTACACCGATCCCCCTTTCTCTCAAAGAATCATGCAAGAATCAATCTCGCCAAACTTCAAGCTTTCTCAATTCAAAAGCTACAATGGGACCACAGATTCAGTCGACCATCTGAAGGTCTTCTGGATCATGATGCTGCTCCATGACACGTCAGATGCCATCTTATGCTGAGCCTTCCCATCTATCCTGAAGGAAGCAGCAAGAAATTGGTATTCGACATTGAAGCCAAGTACGATCTTCTCCTTCGATCAAATAAGCTATTAGTTTATAGCTCATTTTGTCAGCAGCCGCTATCTCAGGCGAGGTTTGGACTCCTTCATCAACATCAAGCAGCAGGAAGGGAAGTCCATTCGAGCTTATGTCAATCATTTCAATGCCGCTACACTGGAGCTCCGAAACTTGGACCAATCTGTTGCCATGGCTGCACTAAAAGATACCCTTCAGAGGAATGATCTGCTATTTTTTTTAGAGAAAAAATATTCTAAAACTTTTGCTGATCTGCTGCTTGGGTTGAAGGTTATGCCTGAGCTGAAAAAGCCATCAAATTAAAAGATGAGAAAGTCGCAAGAGAGCGACAAGCAGGTGAGTTTACCAAGCCATAGTTGAAGAAAAGTCAAATAAAGTTTGGCTATGCTCCCAGACCCCCCTTGAGCGCAAGCGAGCCCAAACTCTTCAAACTCACCGCCAAAGAAGCCCTTATAGAAGGGCATAAAGGAGCTCTCCTCTCAGAAGGTTTCACAACTATACTTTCCTCAATGTTCCAAAAACTCAAGTACTAATAGATATCAAGAAGCAGCTATCGAGGCCGGAGAAGATGCGCCTCATCCTGGCAAGCATAATCCTAATAAATACTGTCTCTACCATCTTGACCACGCTCATGATATTGAAGAATATATTCAACTCCAAGACGAGATTAAAGAGCTTATTAGGCGGGGCTGGCTTAGTCGATTCCTATGATGCCGGCCTAATACAAGAGAAGATCAGTCGAGGGCACTACCGTAGCTAGAACCACCAAGACGGGAGCAGCAATAGGAAGATAGACCATCTTTTGACATCATCAACACCATCTCTGAAGGACTTTGATGAGAGGAGGCCAGTGGATCCGAGGAGTTGGCTAAAAGATGAAGGACTGAAGAATCCATCGCTTTCACTGAAGAAGATACACAAGAAGTTCAGTTCCCACACAATGATGTGGTTGTAGTCTCCTTAAATATTGTAGACTATATTGTACGCTACGTTCTTATCGATAATAAAAGTTCGATCGATGTCTTATTTTATTATGCTTTCTCCAAAATATCCATACATAATAACTAGTTTAGACCAATGAGTACCCCATTGGTGGGCTTCACTAGCGATGCTATACCAGTCGAAGGAATAATAACGTTAACTATGGCAGTGGGATGATATCCAAAAGGGTCTAGGACATAAGTAGATTTTTTGGTAGTAAGAGCTCCATCTGCTTATAATACGATTCTTGACTGACTTGATCTCAATGCACTTCGGACAGTAGTGTCGATCTACTATCTAAAAATAAAGTTTTCAATAAATTATGAAATTGAAGAGATCAAAGGAGACCAAGCTTTGGCAAGACATTGCTACTTAATTGCCTTACAAAGGGATAAACGGTCAAACCTTTGTTTAGTTGATGGATTGGACGTCTGGGACGACCTCACAGAAGAACTAGAAGAACCCATTGAAGATCTTATCTCAATCCCTTTAAACGATGAAAATAAAGAGCACTTAGTGTAAATCGGTTCCAATTTGGAAGAAGACGTATGAGAGCAGCTTATTAAATTTTTATGAAAAAATGCAGATGTTTTTGCTTGGGTCCCAGCAGACATGCCCGAAGTTGATGTTGAAGTCATAGAACATCGTCTGGCTATTGATCCCAAACATCAGCTAGTGAAAGAAAAGATGCGTAGCTATGCCCCAGAGAGATAGAAGATAATTACAGAAGAAGTTGATAAGCTTCTTAAGGCTGAATTCATCAGAGAAGTCTTCTATCCGAACTAGATTTTCAACGTGGTCCTTATCAAGAAGATGAATGGCAAGTAGAGAATGTGCATAGACTTCAAGAAATTGAACAAGGTCTGTCCAAAAGACAGCTACCTCCTGCCTAGGATTGATCAGCTGGTGGACGTAACTTTGGGCCATGAGCTTCTCACCTTATGGATGCCTTCTCTGGCTATAACCAAATCCAGATGGCTCCGAAAGATGAGGAGAAAACTGCTTTTATTACTGATCATGATCTTTATTGTTATAATATTATACCTTTTGGACTTAAAAATGAAGGAGCAACATACCAATGCTTGATCAATAAAATCTTCAAGGACCAGATCGACCGTAACATAGAGATGTATGTAGATGACATGCTTGTCAAGAGCCAAACTTCAATAAATCACATAGCCGACCTTGAAGAGACTTTCAATAGCCCACGGAGATACAAGATAAAGTTGAACCCGATCAAGTGCACCTTTGGTGTAACTTCAGAAAAATTCTTAGGGTTCATGGTGTCGAGGCATGGGATTGAAATAAATCTGAAAAAGATTCGGACCATTCAAGAAATGACTGTCCCAAAATTAATAAAAAAAGTTCAGCACCAAACAGAAAAGGTGGTTGCTCTGAACCACTTTGTCTCGAGGTCAATCGAGCGATGCATACCTTTCTTCCGAGTTCTTAAATAGCCAAAGAGCTTCTGTTGGATTGCCGAGTGTCAATAGGCATTTGAAGAACTCAAGAGCTACCTCAGCTTACCTTCCTTATTGGCCAAGCCCAAATCTAGAGAAGAATTATTTTTGTACCTGGCGGTCCCCTAGCAGCCCTTGCGATAATCCTAGTCAAGAAAGAGACGAAAGTGCAACGACTAATCTACTACATAAGTCGAGTCTTAAGGGATGCTGAGACTAGGTACACTAAGTTAGAAAAACTAACTTATACTCTACTGATTGTAACTCTGAGACTTCGATCTTATTTTTAGGGACACACTATAACCCTCCTCACTAATCAGCCAATCAAGGCAGTTCTTCATCGAACAGATGCCTTCAAAAGAATCGTAAAATGGGTAATTGAACTTATGAAATTTTTACTTTCAATCTCGACCATCAATTAAAACTCAAATACTGATAGATTTTGTAGTAGAATGCACTATCCCGAATGAGTACAAACTTGAACAGAATGAAATCAACATTTCATGATTGTAGCCGAGCTCATCTAAAGAAGGAGCCAACCTTCCTGAAGGCTTCTGGACCCTATATGTGGATGACTCATCTAATGCTTCGAGTGCAGGTGCTGGGTTGATCTTGATGAACCCGAAAGGAGTCGTTGCCGAATACGCACTGCACTTTGAATTATTCATAACAAATAATAGGGTTGAATATGAAGCTTTAATTACAGGATTAAGGATAGCCAAGAAGTAGGAAGTAGACCAGCTCCAAGCTTATAGTGATTTTTAACTGGTGGTCGGACAGGTTAGTGGAAATTATGAAGCTTGAAAGGAAAGCAAGATAAAATATCTTGAGAAAGTAAAGAGCTTGACCCTGGCTTTCAACCATTTTGACATCAAGCAGATTTCGAGAGCAGAAAACACCAGAGCCAACCTTCTTTCTAAATTGGCCACATTAGCTCCAACCGAACTGCCTAGAAAAATCTTCTTCGAAGTCCTGAAATGCCTGAGTACAAAAATGTCATAGTCCGTGATGCAAGTTGAGCATGAGCCATGCAAGTTGACCTATTGGTCACTTACCTCAAAGATGGAGTTTTTTCTCACGATCCAAAAGAAGCTCAAAAATTAAAAAATCAAGTCTCCCGATATATTCTATATGAAGGTAAGTTATATAAAAGATCGTATTCTTTACCACTCTTAAAATATCTCCGACCTTCCAAGGACAACTTTGCATTATAAAAAGTATATGAAGGAGTCTGCAGAAGTCATCTGAGAATCAGGTCCTTATCTCATAAACTACTTTGGTAGAGATACTATTGGCCGATAATGTACCATGATTCTATAGAGTATGTCAGGAAGTATGATCGGTGTCAAAGAAATGCAAATATTCAAAGACAACTAACTTCTGAGCTTACACTTTTGCATGCCCCATGGCTATTTGCATAATGGGGGATGGACAAACTTGGGCTCTTTTTCATGGCATCTGGACAGTGAAAATTCTTTCTAATGGCAATCGATTACTTCATAAAGTGGATCAAAACCAAATCTCTGGCAAAGATCACTAAAGCTAAAGTGCAGGACTTCATCTGAAAGTCGATCATTTATAGGTTTGGCCTACCTTGGACCCTTATAATGAATAATAGACGATAGTTTGCTAGAATAAAATTTATCGAGTTCTGCGAAGACATGAATATCTTCCACCATTTTACATCAATAGCTGATCCACAGGCAAATGGTGAGGCCAAGATTACCAAAAGAATCCTACTGTAAGGTATCAAAGTAAGACTTGAGAAAATAAAGAAGATTTGGATAGATGAACTTTATCATGTACTCTAGGCATACCGAATTATCCAAAGATTACCAATGGGGGAGATGCCATTTGCCCTGGCCTTCGGAATAGAAGCGGTCATTCCCACAGAATTTAAACTTCCATTAGCATGAGTTGTAGCATTCAACGAGTAGTGCAATTCGTAGAATCTCAGGGCCGACCTCGACTTGTTGGAGGAGAAACGGAAAGAGGCTTGAGTTTGAATGGCGGCCTACAGGCAGAAAGTAGCTCGCTACTGTAACTCCAAAGTTAGAGACAAAGTATTCAAAGTAGGAGACTTGGTACTTCGACGAGCGGCTGTTTCACAATCTCAAAACCAAGAAAAGCTCATCCCAAATTGGAAAAATCCATACGAAATTAAAGAGATCGTCTAGCCTGAAACTTATTACCTGAAGGAGCTCGGAGGAGCAACACTCCCATGACCCTGAAATTCAGAGAACTTGCGAATGTATTACCAGTAATCTTACCTTAATAAAATTCTCTCTTTTCAATATCTCTGTCTTTTGGTGCAAAATTATATAATGATAGGAAATGATTTAGCCAAACTTCATTCTTAAACAAAGACAAAAACCTTCAGTTATGTAAGACAGGAGGAGGAGAGAGGCCCGGTCAACGGCCCTTCTATATCCCTACTGTCCTGTTAGGAACAAAAGGAGAACCTTGTCCTAACATGAGCAAAACTAAGATCTCCAATTATATAAGACAAGAGGAGAAAAGAGGCCCAGTCAATGGTCCTTCTATGCTCCTACTATCCTATTAGGAACAGGAGGAGAACCTTGTCCTAATATGAGCAAAGCGAAGACCTCCAATTATATAAGACAGGAGAAAAGAAGAGGCCTAGTCAATGGCCCTTTTATGCCCCTACTATCCTATTAGGAACAAGAGGAGAATCTCATCCTAACATGAGCAAAGCAAAAACCTTTAGTTATGTAAGACAGAAGGAAGGAGAGGCCCAGTCAACGGCCCTTCTATATCCCTACTATCTTGTTAGGAATAGGAGGAGAACCTCATCCTAATATGAGCAAAGCGAAAACCTCTGGTTATGTAAGACAGGAGGAGGGGAGAGGTCCAGCCAATGATCCTTTTATGCTCCTACTATCCTATCAGGAACAGAAGAAGAACCTCGTCTTGACATGAATAAAGACCTTCGATTATCTAAGATAGGAGGAAGGCCTTGACCTGACAGAAGTAAAAACCAACCTTGTCAGAAATATGAGGAAGATCTCGTCCTGACGAGGAAAGAGGAACAAAGCCAACCATGTCAAGGATAGGAGGAGGACCTCATCCTGACATGGATGAAGACCTCCGATAGGAGGAGAACACCTATTAACAATTATTTCGATAAAAGATGAGATAAGAAAAATGGAGGAATCGATAAACATCAAATCCAAACAAAGTGAAATGAAGATTGAAGAAAACATTGCTTCATTGAAGTCGAGGTTCATTACAAAGCAGAGGTCCGCAAGATCATTTACAAAAAAAAAGAAGACAGAAGGATAAAATAAACGAAGTCTTAAGAGAGCCCAGAATCCTCAAACTTCGGGCTGTCGATTCCTGCCATCGCTAAAGACTGCTTCAAGCTAATGATCTTTTCTTCAAGTTCTTTCCTTTTCAGCAGACTCTCCATAAATAGTTTGTCGGTTCGCTGAAAATTATCTTTGGACTCCCGCAGCTATCTTTTTAGAACCTCCGACTCGGCCTCTGCATCCTTAACAGCATGACGCTCATATGTCATTTGGACCTTCAGCTATTGAAGTTCGGCATTTTTCTTCTCATATGCCGTGAAAAGATCATTGAAGGAATTTCTTAAAAAAGTAAGTCGCTCGAACTCTCTATCAATACCTACCTGCTGACTATTGGCTAACTGCTTCTGAAGATGAGTCACTTTATCTCTAGCCACCTTAAGCTCATGCTTAAGTTTAGATATTCTTTTCGCTCAACACACTCTATGACTATTGTGCCAAGCTTCGGTATCTTGAAGTTGTTTCTGGAGTCCCAAAATTTTTTTCGACCAATCCCAGTCATACCGTGCCTTCTTAGAAGACCATGGCGAGCTTCTTTCTAATAGCAGAATTTTTTCTTTTGCCGCATTGAGCTTAACTTCAAGAGAGTTGGCTTTGGCTGTTAAAGACCAAGTCTTCTCACTGGTGCGCTTTTTAGTCTCTTCGAGCTCAACTTCAAAATCTCTTTTTTTTCTGATATAATTCATAGAATCCTTCTTGTGCACTTGGCGTAAGCGAGTAAGCTCGATCGTTAACTCTGAGCAGCTTTTTCTCGACTTTTGAAGTTCACCTTCAACCTTCTTTAATTTCTTTTTCAATTGGTGAACCTCCATTTTCAAGTTTTTGGCGATGGATTTTAAAGAGATGCCCTCAAGTAGTGGTGCGGCATCGGCCAGAGAAGAAGGGGCAGGGCTCGGCTTGCTAGAGGAGTTCTAAATAACAAGCATTGCAATACAAGGATGAAGCAAGGAAGTTTACTTTCATTGTATTAACAAAATATTTGAGTACATCGAAAAGAACAAAAAAAAAAGTACAAGTGGTCAAAAGTTTTAGACCTCGATAGGTATAGAAGCAGGCGAGGTCGGTGCATCCTTTGCAACTTTGAGCTCAGAAATAGACTCAGAAGCTTCAGTTGCAAGTTCGGGAGCATCCGGGGCAAGTTCGACAGTAGAAGGGATAGCACCAGCATTGGAGGGATCGGTTTCTTCATTGGGTTCATCTGTCAGAAGGTCGAGATCCACCTCAAGAAAGTTTCTTGCGATGCTTCTCATGCAGATCTCGAATTCCTCCAAGAAAGCTTCCTGGACGAAAGCAATCTTGATGTCCTCTATAGATTTAGAAGACTTAAAGGCTTCGACAACTCACTCCCATTCAACACCGACCTCCTCTTCCAGCTTCTTCTTCTTCTCCTCTGCAAGAGTCAAAGCAGTCTTCAGTCCTACTACTGCTTCTTCCTTTCACAGCGCCTCCCAAAGATGCTCAACTTCTAAAGATTGGACCTCCGAGGCCACCTTCAAACAATCGACCTCGATCTGAACCTTCTCGATCTCCACTTGAGCCTCTTGGAGGGCTTTGAAAGTATCAACTTGGCGAAGATCCTCCGCCTTCGAATGGGTAAACAAGTAGTGCCCCAGCTGCAGAATGAAAAGAAATTAAGTCAGAACTTTGAAAGTACATTCTTCATTCGAACAAGTTCAAAAAAATTGGTTACCTCAAGATAGGCAGCGAAGGATTCATCAAACCTCTCCACATCCTCTTTCCGGACCATTCTATTAATAATGTGTGAGAGAATGCTACCCTACATCAGAGATTGGATGACCTCCTGGTCATCCAAAAAATCCTTCTCCCAGCCAGAGCTCTCGCCGCCAGAGCGCCCGACCTTCCTTTTGACCTTCTTGATGATGGCATTTTTCTCTTTATTCTTCTTCTTCTCGACAACTTCCTCCCGTTCAGGAGATGTGGAGGGAGCAGCTTCATCAGGTAGGGCCGAACTTGACACCACCATGTTGGATTCCGGGATGAGCGCTACCTAGATCGGTGCGATCAGGATCGATTCTTCAACTCGAGCTTTCTCTAATGGCTCCCCGGCAGAACTACCTTTCCTTTTGAGGGATTTGATTCCTTTCGACAAGCAATTTCTCTCCTCAGGAGTCATTTCTATGGTAGAAAAAGTTAAAATCAGATGAAAGACCGTTACATGATTGACTAGCTAAAGAGAACTACCTACTGGATCAAGGAGACTAAGATCGAGATTAAATAAGGTCTGATCATCTAGAAGTCTGGATATTAGGAAAGCTCGATAGTTCTTCAATCTGTCGATCGAGTTTTGATCCTCTTTCTCAAATCCGGAGGCTCGACGGATCGAATCCCTTATGTCTTCTCAGGAAGAAAGTCCTAACTCTAAGGAAGGACACGAAATGAAAAAGAACTTCTCATTCTAGTTGTGAATGGAAGAAGGGGCATCCTTAAGCAATCCCTTCTTACCAAATTAAAGAGACACATACCATCAATCTTTGGTAGTGGGATGATGTTTAAAGGTGAAAAAATTATGGAATAGAGAAATAGTAGGTTGGACTTCAGCCAGGATGCATAAGGAAAGAAACCCTACGATAAACCTAAATGAGTTCAAAGCCATAGAAGCGAGGGAGATATTTAAAAACCTAAATAGGTCTGCTACAAAAGGAGGTATTGGTAGCTGAAGTCCTGCTCGGAGGGTTTCAACATATAAGCAAGTTTGGCCTGGAGGAGGGGAGCAAGCTCGATCACTGAGACCAAAAAGTTCGAGTTCGTATTCGGAAGAAATTCTGAACTAGATTCTAATCAAGTGAAGATTCGCATGATGAAGTTTACAAGGAATAGTACCAGGAATGAAGGAAGGTCGAGATACTTCTATGGGTTCGGAGTCTCTATGGGAGGGATCCATCAGTGCTAGATGAGCCAAACTCTTAGAACAAGTCGACCAGGAACCTTCAGTGGATATATGGATCAAACTAAGTTGGAAAACCGTCGAAAAATCAAAAAAAATAAGATTCAAAGCTTTCTCGAAGAAACCAAATGAATGAAGGTGCAAAAATACAAATGAGGGTTTTGAAACTAACCTAAGTCGATTAAGAAGAGTGGGAAGATAGCGAGCTCACTCAAAGTCAAGTGGAAGAACCTCCGGGACTGGAGAAAATGATGAAGGAAGCTGGAGCTCTTAAGCAGGAGGAGGAAAATTGGAGGAAGAAGAAGAAGGTATTGGTCGAAATGAGACTCCAAAGGAAGAGACGAGCTTAAATACCCACAGAAATCCAAGATGGTTATGATTGTAGGTCCTCTTCGATTGATCCTAGGTTGTGTCTCGCTCATCATGGCAGAGGGTTGGCAATGGGCAGAGCCTTAATTGCACCTATCTTGTGCAGCGCTTCGATGAAAATTTCAAAAATTATCTTTTCGGATCGTCTCATATTTAAAAAAGTTTTAGCATCCGTGCAAATAAAGCTGAAATTTTCTTCCCAACGGACGCAAAAAGCATGAAAGGACTTGGACACTCATATTTCTCTACTCCCTTCTTTCGAATCTCAAACTCAAGAGTAGGAAAGCTTGTGTTGGGGATAAATCCTCTCCTACCAAAGTTTGAGAAAATGTCGAGTCTTGGGACGATCTGATCTGGCAACAACAACCATGACTAACTTCACTCGATAACTCCAGAACCTACAGGGCCTTGCGGGTTTCGCTCGGGCGAGCTTAAACGATGACGGTGGCCGTCAAAGCAGTTAAGTATCCTATCCCAATGCTGTATGGCCTGGCTAACCTTGAAGCTATTTGAACTCCTTTCCAACTAAAACCTCTTCGGACTGTTCAATTTTGGGTCGACATTGGATCGATGGAGCTCCCCCCCACTAGACGAACCTCTATAACTCACGGAGAGTGGCGGATCTTTGAGTTCTCACACCAAAAACCTTGAGTGTGCGAGCAAAGAAACCTCATCTCCATCTTATTAGCTTTCGAACAGCCCTCAGAATAGCAGGGCTCCAAAAGGAATGGTTGAATCGCAAGTGTATCAAAGTCGTCCGCCCATCACAACCGGCAACCAAGCTCTTGCTGATCGATTTCCTTCCAAGGCTCCTTTCAGCTAATCTCCTTCTTGTAGACCTTCATCCAATTGATCTTTATCCATCCAAGCTCCTTGCACTCACTGGGAAGAACCTCGTCGTCTATGCAGACTCCTTCAATCGTATATCCTTCAAACTCCTCCAATGGATCTTCTTCTGAACTCCCACCAGTTGGATTCCTTTCAGACTCTTTCAGTGGGTCTTCTTTCAGATTTCTCCAGTGGATCTTCCTCCAGACGACCTTCTCCAATCGTGCTCCCCTCGGACGAACTTCTCCAGCTGCTCTCTTTTTGGATGATTTTCTTCAATCGGGTTCCTCCATTAGAACTCCTTCTAGATGATCTTCTTCAATCGAATTCATTATGAACGAACTCTTTTCAGTCGCCAGACAATCTTAGAAGAGTCCGAACTTCTCTGAAACTGTTGAGAATTAAAGCTCTTCACTGTCAATATCTACTCCATCTGAACTTCAACTATTAAATCCAAATAGACTGACGCATCACGATAATAAACACTACCCTCTGTAACAAACTCCACGTGATCCCAAATGGCCCACTATTAAGCAATTACGACCGTTACCATCATTCTATTATAAGCTCAATCTATTTAAGAAACCCTCCAGATACGTTCTCTCTAAGCTCAAAACTATGCTCTTCAATTTCCTGAGCATTTCATTTCTGTTGATCAGAAGAGCTGACTTGATCGTCGGAGGATCCTACCGAAGCCACCATCCTCCGATTCTAATCAGAACTATATTTTGCAGAACAGCGATGGCGACCTCGTTTCCTCCAGCTTCAGCTTCATTCCGACGTCAGCCATGTTCTACATCAACACAATCATTAAAAACTTCATGATGTCCGAAAAAGAAGAGAGAAAAAAGGTTAATAAATCAATATCTTAAATCTCATGGTCCATTGACGATAGCTCACCGAAGATTAAACAATGGAAAGAACCTCCTTAAAGTCATAATTTCACTGGTGGAGGGGATTTTGGGGCAAGGTGGCAAAGAGCGAGAGAAACTCTTTTATAAAGAGATCCCTTCTCCTAACCGAGAATGGAGAAGAGGAAGAGCCGTGAGATTTCATTTTTTTTTTTTTTTTAACTTTCTACCCATCATGCTGTAGGGTTTAAAAATCTGAGTTCTTACGGTCCCTACTGCAAAAATATATATTAATGCATGAGAGTATATTTCCGAAGGTCCAATAACAAGGCTTTTTGGCTTTTCGGTTGTTGCAGCTGTTCGAAATACGTTCATGCTTGGGAAAACATTAAGCATCAAAAGTGGATGCAATTCAACAAAATAAATAGAACTGTTTCAAGCAGTGAAAGCTCAGTGAACTATCAATCTGTAGTCCAACTAATGAAAATCCACCTCAGAAAGAGGCTGATATTTAGATTTTCTAAACCAACCGGTTTTTGTAGGCACAAACGGGGACCAGAATAACATGCATTAGTCAAAGGCTATTGAGATCAGAATTTAAGCAGAAGAATGAAGCTCGCTTTAGTTCCAGGATTTCAAACAAGAGCTGCCTTAGGGCGTCACCAATATAAATAAAATGCGTACATGCTTTCTTCATGTCTCCTTCATGGTACATATTCCTTGTTTCTCCAGCTCAAGAAGCATCACAAGTGCTGCTGAATCTTGTGCACTCTTTTTGTCTGTTCTTTGCTCACCCACAAGTTTAATTACTGTGGTACTGGGTATGTGCAACAAAATACTTGATGTGAAACTGTTGAAATTTGGTGTCATTACCCCGTTCAGAATAACTGGAGTTCTGTTGGGAGAAAAGATAGAATCAGAAGAATTAGAAGTTAAACAATAAATTAAATTACACCCTTGCTTAACCAAAGGTTCTAGAAACTCATTTTGAGCACTTGGTAATAATAAATGATAAAAAAGAATTCCCTGATTGCGGTCAGCAGGTTTCATATGTTAACATACCTCTGTCACTTGAAGTGATGATTATTTAACATATAATTTAAGCTCATGAATGGTCATACAAACCTAAACTTCTGTTCCGTTGATTCAAATTTTGGCAAAGGCCACTGTAATATTTTACAGAGATTAAATAGAGCAGTTCGGGGGCCACCTTTTTGCATCTTAATTGGAAGAATAACTGGAAGCATCAACAACACATTTGTCAGTCATGCTACAAACCGCAGATTATTTAAACAGAACAATATGGAAAGAGAAGGCAGAGGAAAGGATTTAATCAGTGATTTAATCAAATTGATGCTATTAAGGAATCATTTTTACTTGGTTTAAGTAAACAAGCATTTTCATATGGAAGATCATATGTGAACGTAACAAGCAGGTTTTAAATTAGAACTATATGAAAAAAAATTCCACATTGCCTTACCAGCAGAAGTGTTTAAGGAAAATTCTTGCATGCAATTTATGAAAGAATAAGAACATTATATGTTACCATTTCCAAAGTTGATAGCTGTAAAAGATTTCTTTGTGCCAATACAATTGTAGGTTCCTTATCCTTGTAGTAGCACAATTCAACTTTTTGTAACATACACTTCGTTTTGGACATTGTCCAATATCAATAGCACCCTTTCCATTTCACTCTCTAATATTTTATTTTTTAAATTTTTTATGGCTAATTTTAAAATCAATTATGGGGTATGAATGAAAATCAGAGTTTCATAATATGGTTTGGTATAGGATGGATCCTTTTTTCTAAAGTATCAAACATTTATGTGGTAAAATAGCAATAACCTCTAACTTTCCAGTTCCGTAAGCTTAAAGTGTAGATTTAAATATAAGAAACTACTGGAGGTGTTTTTCCACTGCCAATATGTGGGAGCCGTTGATGATTTCTATATACCGTTCAGCTATATTTGAAACGAGAAGAAAAATCAGGAGTGTCTTGCTGAACCTTTGTGCATCTGGAAAAGGTCATGAAAATGTATACATAGAGGGATTCTTTGCTTATTTAAGATAAACTTCTGTAGGTAAGTGTGAAAGCACATGATGCTTTGGTATTATGTACAAGTGGCTTAAAATAGACTTCCAACATGCTTATTATAAAAGCATATACTTTATATTGAATACTTTCTTCATGGATGAGCTGTGAGCCTTCCCACAATATTTACACATGCAACAAAAGAAATATAAGGAGTGCAGAAAAGGAATGTTGTCATCAATTCTTGCAGTTCTTGAAAAAGGATGCCATAAAATGTGGTTGTCTTTATTGTGAACAAATAAAAAGGAGACTACCCACACCCCACCCCACCCACAAAAGAAAAGGAAAATATAAATGGAGAGGCCGTCCTGCAAGAGTTTGAGGTATAGGCATGTAAAATTTTCTAGAAGGCTCCAATAAGCATATTATTTTTGTAAGTTTCATGACTTTAACATACTAAGTTTTACATCATTACATGCATTTTGGCATGGCATGGCAGGTGTCATGCTGCCACATGCTCAATCCTATCAGCCCTTAAATTCTTGTCGAAGAGTAGCTTTGAATATTTACGTGGCCCCATGGGGTATTTGTAAATATACATTGCAATTTATGAGGCAAGAATAGAATTGAATGTTTAATTCAGATTCAGAGAGGTTTAAAGGGATCTAAGCATTGAAAATAAGAATAAAACAATAAAGAAAAAACAAACAACTAAAAATGAGGCATTCCAAGGAACCCCTCTTCCTCCACCTCTCTCTCTTCCCCCTCTTCCTCTCTCCTGGCCCTAACCCTACAACGACGAGGGCTCACTTGGCCTCTCTTTCTCCACCACCCTCTATCTCTTCCTCTCTCCTTTTCTCCCTCTCCCCCTCTCTCCCGCCATCTTTTTTCCATAACAGCCATCTTTTTTCCATAACAGGGGAGAGTTGAACAAGGGAGAACCATTTTTCATTTTTGGTTTTGAACTTTTTTTTTTCGAGCTTTGAATTGAAGTTAGCATATTTTATGCCAACTTCAATTTAAAATCTGAAAATAAAAAAAGACATCAAAACGCCCCTGGTATGGTATGGTGCAGATCCGTACTGTAGCATGCTAATCCTAATTGGTATGAGCCTTGGTAACGGTTCCAAGAACCTTGGTTGCCACTCTTCTCGCTTTTTAGGCAGTATGCCTATCCCTCCATGTCATGAGTAGTGGTCACCATCCTTGGACTCTTGCATTAACAGTCTTGCCTTAGGCCAATAGCTCTCACCCCTTTCAGTCTATACATTAATTACTTGATCTTACATCCCTTGTGTATCAGCCTAAGCTCTTAGAATTTTGGCCTGCATCTCTTGGTCCATCGGTCTTTAGATCATAGTCAGTTTAGATGTGGTGTAAGAGGAGTAATGTCCAATCTCTACAAGGAAATTCTTAGACACTTTGGATTAGCTGTTATATATAGTGAAGGTATGATATTGGATTTCAAGTAGAAACCAAACTAAGACCTTGAGGAGTGGACATCCTAGTGTCGAGAGTAGTTGTGTCTAAGGATTTAGGAACTAGCGGGATGTCTCACGGGACATTGGGATAGGATACCATCCCACATATCGGGATAGGATCATCCCGCCATTGTCCCAGCATCTCGATTGGAACGTCTTGGGACATCCTCGATCCCAAGTGTCAGGACGGGATGGGATAGGATGGGATGCAGCGCATTCCGTTCCAAGAAAAAATCGGGACAGCCCTATCCCACAGGATTTAAAACCTTGGGTGTGTTTCCTATGTATCTATGAGGACCCAAGTGGGTGTTTGTTTAGTCTCATATTGGTCATACACTGGATAGATCTTACATACTTATATAGAGCCAAGGAATGTAAATAACAACTTTTAGCTAGACTTTTTAGATGAAGTTGTGGGTTGTTATAAATACCATTAGAGCAAACCCAGTCGATGACCCATATAAACTAGGGGATATTACAACACGAGTCCATTTAGAGCTGATATTGAGCTAATCGCAGTGTTTATGATTAGAGTTCATTGAATTTGGACCCTCAGCTTGGTGAGGATGCCAAGGCTTAAACAAGGAGAGTGCATGAGGATCCGTATAGGCATGTATTTACTCCAACATTAATTATGAACTAGGTAGATCTTGGGTACTTATATAGAGCTAAGGAACACAAATAACACTTAGCTAACCATTTTGGGTGAGGTCCTAGCTGTTGTTATGGTATTACCTTGACCTTAGTTCTGCGTGAGTCTTGAAGTTATAGAACCTTAAAAGTCTTGTAATCCTCTTATTTTAATGTTTTGATTTCTGTATAATATGATTTCTGCAAAATTTATAAAACCTGCTTTAATTTTTTTGAAAAGTTACTTTTCTAGAAATCTGTGTTTTCATTTTAAAATTTCTGAATATCAAGTTTTCGTATATCATGTTGCAGGAAATTAATTTCTATAAAACAAATTCTGGCAAACAAAGTTTCCAGCTAAACAAAACCTGTTTTGAATTTCTGCAATTTAATCTTCTGAACATCATATTCTAGTTTTTAAATTTTGGTATATTGGAACTATGGATATCAATATCGGGTAAATTAACTTTCTGTAAAATAAGAATTTTGTAAATTAATTTCTGTCAAATAAATAGCACTAACCTAAATTTCTGAGTATTATATATTTTTGTATCATATTTCTAAAATCTAGTTTTTGCAAAAGAAAATTTCTGTACAATAAACTACAGAAAAATAAATATCTGACTATTATAATTCTGTATATTCTAACTCTGTAACCTAATTTATATGAAATAAAATGATGTTTGTTTACTTTTAGATTTCAAAAAAAGATAATTCAGATATTAAGATTCTGTAGATTGTTTTCATAAAATTCAGGATATAAGACTATATGCTTAGACTTTAAATTTAACAGATCCTATGGCATATTATTTTTACAAATAAATATTAAAAACCAGCATTTTGTGATACATTGTTACAGTTGGCCAATTCAAAGCACGTATAAGGACCTTGTTAGTATCGGCATTATTAGACTTTATTTGGAGGGTATAAATGACCCTGACGGCCTGAAACTCTTGTAGGCCTTCAAAATATATTAGGGAAATTATTTGGGGAATGTCCAGGACGTTAGGAAACTATTTCAAACTCAGCATAGCCTTATCTCTAACAGAAATATAATGCAGATATTAGGTTTTCGATGGTTCCTTTTGGAATAAATTGGATTTTGTTTACTATTGTGATCATAAGGTAAGTAATACTCCACCTTTTGTAGAGTTTCTTTTGTTAACTTCCCCTTGAAAACATTTATGATAAATATTAATTTGCTGATATTTGTAAAAATCCCTTGAATGAGAGAATATTTTGGATGATATCCTCATACTCTCTTTTTGAACTGTCCATTACCCTACAAGTTATTTTCGAATATAGACATTATATATAAAATTGTATCTTAAAAACATGGTTCTTATTCCTTGATATCAATTTTACTATATTCTATGATTTGAATCAAGTAGGATATTTCAAGTAATTACCAACCAAGGGACTCAATGGAATACCGTCTGAGAAACCTTTCGAAAAAACATGCGCACAATGAACACTTTTTGAACACCTTTGTAGATCATATCCAACGAAAATTATTAAATCTCTTGAGAAGTTAATCGGTTTTGAAATTTGAAGATTGTTTGAAAATTATGAATATTAAAGAATGATATCTCAATGATTTATGAGCAACTTCAAATTGAATATATATTGTTTGTGACTCTAAGCCTAAGTATTCACTAGACCTTGCTAGTGCAGGTTATGTTAGCAATCTAGCCAAAGCTTAAGCTAATAGGAGGATTGGCCCATATGCATTTAAGGCTACTAAAATATCCCTTGCCTATCCTAGGCTCCAACATCCCGTCACGTATGGAGAACCCACAAGACGAAACATGAAGGACTAAACATGGAAAGCAAGAGGGGAGAACTGAACAAAATAGGTGGCTAGCTCTAATAACACATCAGTCTGCCATTGGACCCTAAGAGCTTAGGCTATTTGGGAAAAGGTCAACAATGTATATCGGGCCTTAGCACCTTCCCCCTTCAAGTTTGGCCAGACCATACACATGAAGGGATAAATGAGTAATGGATGATGAACGAGCCAAGAAAAACTAAATCGTGAATGAGTCAAGAGGAGAAAAAAAAAAAACTAAAGAAAATGAACAGGTATAATTAGCCTAAATGAGGATTTGAATCCATGACCTTTGGCTTTGATACCATGTTAGCAACCAGCCCAAAAGTTTAAGCGAATAGGAGGATGGGCCCATGTGCATATACAAGTCCTTTGAATAGCCGATGTGGGACCATCCCACTCTCCAACAAGTAATATGAACTAGTACCACTGACTATTCTAGAACTTATTATATTGGCTCACTTTGTGCAGTATAAATGCGGTGCTATCGGCCCACTCTGCAGCATATAAGTGTTGTAGTGCTGGTCCAACCCACAGGATATAAGTGTGGTTCACTGGACCTATCACAAGGTATAAACGCAGTCATACTCTTATAGGCTAGTGAGTTAAACATGAATTTGTTAACTGATTTAGAATTGGAAATTAAACTTAAATGAAATGTTTTGAAAGAGACATTATTTGCAAAAATCTATTGTGATCAAATGTATCTTGTTTCCTCATGTGCTCGATTGTTTAAAGTTTCTTTAAATTGGTTTGTTCCAGGCTTCCAGCTGGATGAGGTGGATTTTTTCTTATGAAGCTGTCAAGCCATACTCTGTTTTTCCTCATTTACAACTCCAAAGGCCTAGAGACTGGCATGATATAACTGGGAGTTCAATTAGCTGTAAGGCTAGTTTGTAGTTTGAACTGATCTGAGTTTTATTAGTTCTTGGTTGAGAATATTTGACGACTTATTGTGATTGTGTGATTTTTTTTTTGAACTGTTTAAAGATAGAACCTTGTGAAATTGTGATTTGATTTTTGGTTCATTGTGCAGATTTGAAAAATTATTAATTTTTAGAGTACTAGTTCTCTATTTTTATACTAACACCTATGTGATTGGAGGGTTGTGGTTTGATAACAAGCTGGATGCTTGCATGTTTGTAAGGTGTTCCCCAAGATTGTGCAGCAGTTGCCAATTTGCCATGCACCTCACTTGTGTTTTTGAGTGTGACAAGATGGAAATCTAAGTATAATCACGAGGACATGCAGCAGATGCTAAAGGAGATTCTAGAACAACAAGAAGGGTCATGAAGAGGAGAACTAAACCAGTCAGAATGAAAAAGGCAAAAGAAGTAAAAGCAAAATTTGGATGAAAATAAATAATGCCCACCGGGTTCATTCATTTTGGAACTGCTCAAGCTGGAAAGATCATTCAGATAACAATTATCCTTTGAAAGTGTAGAATATGCAGATTCTCCCAACTGCAAAAGCATTCCACCATCAACTGCTCCTTGAAACAGTAAGGCTCAGTAAAGTCATTTTCTCTTTAAGGTGCAAGAATACTTACATCTATAGCTGAATGAAAGGATATGTCTCTAGAATTAAGTTCACCTTCCCTTCTGGATACATATCGAGTATGTGAAATTCCCCTTTCCTGTTTCAAAAAGTATCTCTTCATCGTCCACCATAAAAGATAAAAGCCAAGGTAAGTGTATATTTCTCCCACAAATGCTAACAGAAATGACTAAAACATAGATATGGAAATTGGAAAGAATATGCTGTAAAAGTTCAGCTTTTCCAAGTGACTTTTGTGAGTTCAAAAAACTTTCAACATGAATAAAAAGTTTTCAGGTTATGATGCTAATTAAACTTCAGTTAATGAATATACGAACTCAAAGAAATAGAAGATAAGGCAACAATAAACAAAGTACACCAACTGACCTCAAGGTCCTTCAATAAACAAGCAGCTGCCTGTGCTTTTGCAGATTTTCTATTTCTGTCACATCCACGTCCTACCAATAGTTCATCTTTAAGCTGTACTGCAAGTTCAGCAGCAACCTCTTCCCCAGTATTTGTGCATTTTGTATTTATGAAATACCCAAGATAGCTACATAACTCAATTAATTTGCGAAGAGGAGGGAATGCTAGCTTATCAGGTGTTACAATAGGAGAAAGTATTGGTTGGAAAATCCCCCAAATCATATCAAGATTAAGTTCTGTATCTATCAATATTGCCCCTGCAATACTCTCTACGATATCTCCAAGAACCTGAACCAAAAAGTAAAAAACAGTAGAAGGGGGTCTCGTATTAAAACAGGGTGAATCCCAAAATAACCCAAGTAAAACTATGTAGACAGAGAAAGTGAATTAAAACTAATACTAGCAAAATCTGATGCTTGTTATGCATATCAATAGTCCCTAGGTGGAAGGATGCAATGGAGATGCTATCATATAAGCCAACCTTGGGACTTTTGTGAACACCAGCTGATAGGAGCATATCTTCATTGCCTTGATTTTCTGAGATATACTTTACATATTCCGTTATTTGACCTAAAAGTATTCCAGAGCCATGTTGAAGATATTGTTGAAAGTTGTGTCTTACAGCAGCTTGTGCAAAATTTTCATTATTAACTGAGGCTGAACGCAAATCAGTCAGTTCTCCAGGGTCAATATCTCTATAGTTTATAAAGAGATGCCATGTAATAAGCAAGTCCAGTACAGAGTCACCCAGAAATTCAAGTCGCTGAAAAAAAGACATTATATATAATATAATCAATTTTTTTAATGTAAATCTGCATTAGGATAAAAACTTGTTACTGCAGATTCAAGAAGACATTAAAAATTTTATATATTAAAAGCTTTGAATATTTATGTTCATTAAACCTGGTAGCAGTAACCAAGTCCTAACTCATGTCGAGATGGATGTGTGATGGCCTCCAATAGTAGACCCTTTATTGAAAACCTATAATTAAGTTTAGATTCCAACATTTCAATTTCATTCACTAGTGCAAGGTGACACCAACGAGATGCAATCAACTTTGCTTCTTTCACCAATGTTGTTTCAAATTTTACATCAATGCCCAACCATCTCATCAATGAAAACACAGCACTTAATCCACCACCTACATAGTATGCTCCTATGAGAGCTTCAACACAATCTGCAATAGTCTTAGAGCACATCCACCTGTGACCTTTGTCACAGGCCTTTCCTACCACAACAGAAGTCTCAGTCATGTATCTTGTTTCAACAGGGACATCAGAAGTGTCAATCCCACAAATGCAAGGGAAGGGACGTAATGAAATTTGTCCAGGAGCAACCCAGCGCCGTGGATCAAATGCACTGTCCCGTATATAACCCTGTATTGAAAGTTTGTAGTTAAACAAAAAAACAAAAATGGGACATAAAAGAAACATTACATGAAAATAATAAAAGTGCAACTACTTAAACAGATTGCTAAGGAGAAAAGTAAGAAACACCCTATATGATGCACTCAAATTCAAGGGCATAATTGGTTTCTGATTGCAGTTAATTTGTTGTAAGCTAATGGTAGTTAATTTAGGACCAAAAGACAGAAAACTTTCATCTCTGAACTTGTCCTTCCTTGATGTTTGCCATCATGAACATTCATCTTAAGATCTGTTCCTACTTAATATGTTGGCCCAGTCAGGTGGATAACCATAAAAACGAAAGTGTAAAATCTTATCAAATTTCTCTCTGTAAATTTTAACAGTTCCCTTCTAAAGCTTAGATCTAGAGTCAGCATGAGCGGACCCAGAAGATAAAAATTTTTTAGACCCCCACTGGAAAGCATTTAATAGTCAATTAACCATTTGTATATATTCAATTTCTCAAGAACTCTTGACCTAAAATAGGTTAGACATAAGACAGAAATATATGCCGCAAGAACATTTCCTTGCTAAAAGACAAAAAAAGGAAGATATTATCAATGCAATGAAAAGTAAAAGACCAGTTCTATTTAGATTTTTGTTGAGTGAAAGGACAACCATCAGAACAAATTGCTGTGCACTAAAACAATCTACAATTAGTACCAAGTATCAACATGAATTGAATTAAATTTTGTATGCAATAATCTATGCCTATTATTTATGAATATTGAAAAATTAAAGGAATTCACCTACTTATCCATTTGCCAGATACGCCACTGACTTTAATCTTGTTATTGTACAGAAGCAGTCTAGCACTTTAACTTCATGCACTAGACAAGATGCACACAAATTGCATAAGTATACATTGCAAGAGTTATAGAAAATTTGAAACTAGAAAGCAAAACCATGGTTAAAAAGCAAGATGAGGTAACATAATGCTAGCCAGTGTAAACCTGACTAGACAAGATTTAATGTTGTCAATGGATTTAGCTTGTATCTTCTACAATGAGATCTATCATGTAGTCAACTTTGTATGATGCCACTAATTTGAATACAGTGCCAACATTATCTAAATTAAAGAGATATATCTAGTATGGGGCATACTTGACCTACACTTTACATTTCATATATCCATGTATCTAATATTTACTATTTTAATATTCAAACACCATTCTAAGACTTTTTCAGAAAGAAAAAAAATATTGCCTTATAAGTTTTGGAAATATTTTAGACAACAAAAAAAGGGGTGATTTTTGTAGTTATTTTTTGCAAGGATTCAAGTGCCAGTATTTTGCATGCACAAGCATCTGTGTAATGCCACATCAGCATGCCCGCCAAAATAAAAAATTAAAAATACTCAATACCCTTTTTGATAGAAAATTTCAAAATAATTAATAGGTTCTTCTACTGATCGGGCATCTACATGCCAACCAGCATGAATCAGAATGGGTGGCACTTGAAATGTAATTGCATTAATATACATATGAATGAGCTCAATCAAGAAGATTGACTTACTCGATTTTATATTGTACATCACCAACATATGAGACAAAAGCATTTACCTAATTATCACCAATTTATTTGACCATAAACTATTTTATGTAGATCCTTTTCTAGATTTCTGATTTATTTCTGATACAGATTATTTTCTGATTCTTCGCATTAGAATATCATTTTTTTTTCTCTTTGCTGGTCATGGAAGGAAGTAATTTTCTGAAAGTATAGAGTATGCTATTTCAATTTTGTTTGATATATAAAAGTAGGTGGCTCAGTTCATCATAATCATATGAAAGAAACAATTTAAAGCTACGTACAGTGCATTTTTTATCAATAATTTAGATATAAACAGAAGAACACATGCTCAACTACCTAGCTCATTCACGTGAAAAGGTACAGGGAAAGTTAGTCTTCCCTCATGAGTCATGAAACAATTTGAGATGACCACTTGGTCTACTGCCAGAACTTAGAGCTGAGTTTTTACAGAATAGAACATTGTATTCCATTACTCAAATATGTTAGAAACCATCTGGTATTAATATAACCAGAGATCAACATATATACTAACTGTGTCTAATTGTCTCAATCTACTCCTTTTAATTTGTTATTTTCTTTTTTAAAATATTAGCTGGCAAACATTAGTGACGCATAATTAGAAAAGGTATATACAGTACGAGGAAAATGAATAAAGATCTATTGATAATCAAAAGGCCTTATGGACTATGTGAATCCTTTGCCATCCACTTTTATCATGACCCTTTTCATATAGTTCCTCACATATTTCAAGATTTCAAATTGCCATTTCACCCACCAAATCAAAATTGCTTAACCTAACCTTACAAAACCCACTAGGTCCTTTCCAAATGAAGTGTTTGAAGCATGTTTGAATGGGACCAAATACATGCAATAGATATTTAAGAAAGAAACTCTGCATGCAGCTGCCATAGGAGTAATAAGATATCTTTAATAACAAACTAGGAAATCTTAAAAATTTGTAAGTAGCTTGTTAGCTACAATCATGCCAAATTTGGCAGTAAGTTGATATGGGCATCAAAAACAGGTGCAGAGGATTAGCATGAAATATTTGCAGTTCTCACCAGCTAATTGCACTTTAGCCTTGGCATTTTTTGTTCTTAAACAAAATTTTTGGAAATTGACAAATGCCCCAGAATTTATAATATATTCATAAAGTACTTGATTATCTGTGAGAAGCTTTCTGGGCAACCAGAAGTGTGAAAAGGTCATATACCTGTATGGAGCGACAGGTTCCTAGTTTATGAAGTGTCGAGTTACAAGTTTCCCAAGATCTACGATCAGATAGCTGCCCTTCATGCTTCTTAGGATATCTCAAAAATAGATGAGAACTCACTACATATTTAAGCACTGAGTCCCCAAGCAGTTCCAAACGCTCCAAAGAAAAATTCTCACAACATCTCAGAGTTGTAATTGCTTCTAAAATCTAAGCTCAAAAAAAATCAAATCAATAAGCAAATATCCATCAGCTAATATGTGAAAATAAAATATGACAATTCAGAAACAAACCAGAGAACTTGATATGTGAGAATGGCTATGACTAAAACCAATTTCCTCTCGAAGCTGGCTGGCCAGCATTAATGATTCCAAACGATGCATTACTGAAGGTAGTAAATAAAATGACTTCAATATATCGGTTGATATATCTATGTGAACCAAAAGTTCAGCAGGGATACGAGCATGAACTTGTTGTTTCTCTACCATCAAACTTTGGCCAGTGGAACCATCTGTCACAACAGTGCACACTACTCACATATCAAAAATGGAGCTGAAGCTGCTGAACATCATATAAAAAACAACCTTTACAAAGCTATCATACAAAATCCAAAAACCATGATATATGGATAGTGTAATGAAAAATTATTAGTAGATACATATAAGACTTGATTTCACAGACCTTCAAATTTTGATTTTGAAAAAAGAAGATTGTGCGGGTTATGGCTTTGCTTTAGTAATAACAGTGGCTGTCCTGGGTATTGAAGTATAATATTGTACCTGTATTTGTGGAGAAATGTATTAATAGAAAAATCTTCAGCATGGCAGCAAAGTGATATAGTGTAAGAAACAGCAACCAAAATTCTAGCCGAAAAGGAACAAAACTTACTTTTGGTAGTAATAGTCTATGAATGACTTAAACTGTGATGGTTTGGCATCAAAAGACTCATCAAATGGACTCTCTGTAGTAATATCATCTATCACATCAAGCACAGAATAGATCCTCCCAGTATGAATGGATAAAACCACTGAATCTTTAAGGTACTCAGTTTTAAGAGATTTGTTAGCTAAGTGAATGATGTCTGAAGTCTCACTTCTTGCTCTATAAGATATTGAACAGCTATCTAATGAACATTCAGAACAACAGTCACCATTTAGCGAGTATATATTTCTCAGATATTTCACCATGGATGCACATGCATCAATCGCCTTCCAGTGAATGTTTAGAGTACCATGATTTGTAAGCAACAAGGACTCAAGGGGTAAAAGCAAGTACATATTCAGAGAGCTCCATGATATTTTGTGTCCTGCCCTAAACAAAAATTCTCTCTGCACTCCAGATGATCTAGATCCACTAAACAACTTACCAAATAAGCCATTGAAAAAAAATTCTTGGAACAGTTTTGATTTCTCCACCTGAAACGAACAAGGATATAATTAACTAATTAAGGGTATCAAAAGTAAAAGTGACTTCCAAGAAGAAATAAAAACCTCAAAATTACAATTAAGCTTATCTATAGAGACCTGATCTGCGTTTAATTGGATTTTGCCACATGGAGAAATGGACATCTTGACCACCTTGTTAGGAATCAAGAAGAGCTCCACTTTTGCACTTGCTACATCATCATCAAGTATTGCCTCAATTAAGAGAACAAATCCAGAATAGTTTTCACCTTCTTGGTCACAAACAAAATTTATTTTATATGCATTCAATGTTACATTATCAGGTCTGTGAGCCCAAGTTCCAGAAAAAGCATGGACACTGATCATTCCATGAAGTTCTTTCCTTTTAGTTGTTCCTTCAAACATCCAAAAAACAATAGCACAATATATTTTTCATAAATCTTATTAGAAAGTATAAAATGACTGAAGTTAAATATGTCCATCTGAAGATGCAATCATTTGAGTTTTTATGTTGGCAAACATATATAAGTTTCCGATTATTAAATTTGTAAAAGTATGTAATGGCACACATGTAAGTTTGATAACCAAATTTGTAAAAGCATGTACATTTGCAGTATGTACATGCACAGAGAGAAAGAAAGAAAGACTGGAAAAATGTGGCAGAAATGGTGCTATTGCTATGTAGGATATATTACATTACATGATTTCTTGCTTGCATATTCTATTTTTCTATTCACAACCCAAAATCAGGTGATGTAGCATGAGTGCATCAACAGCTATTGAGTCAATGACTAGAAGCTATTATGACTAGAAGGATATGCAAAGCTAATATGGAACCATACAAGTGCAAAAAATTTAAAAAGAAAATGATGGAGCGTCTGTAATTCAGTTTGTTATTTGGTCCTCCATGATGGTGAAACTTCATTGTATGGAACTATGGATAAATGTACACACTGGTCTGAATATGATCCGACAATAAATAATCATGGTCTATCTTGAACAAAATTTCCATCTCATGTGTAAAATGAAACTACTTTAGACATACAATGCTTCAGTACAACTGCAGACATGCATGTTGATACAAAAACAAGCTACGTTGCTGTTCTATGCTACATGTTATTCCATTACAATTAAGGTAGTAAATAAAAAGAGAAAATTTCTGGATCAAGACATACAGTTTATTACAATTTACAGTAACCGAAAAGAATAGGCGATGCAAAAAAAAGATACTTGATATTCTTAACAGGAATATAGTGGATTTTTGGCATATCACACCCAACATTTTACCTATACTGCATATAAAGATCTAGATTATCAATACAACATTCTCAGAACCGTCCCGAACCGAGCGGTTCGCGGCGTGCTGAACTGGACCGACGGAGAACCGGAACGGTTCCGGCATAGAAAACGGCACACACTAGTGCCAGGAAAGAAAGAGAGAAAAATAGAGGCAGAGAGGAGGATGCCGCCGGAAGCGACAGTGGCCCTCTATGGCTGTGGAGGGTGGCGGAAGCCGCCGTGGCTCGGTTCGCCTGATAGGATTGCCGGAACAAGCAAGAAAGAGAGAGAGAGGGGGGGGAGGAGACCATTGAAGATGGGAGGATGGAATGGCGGAGAGACCGCCGAAGGACTTTGACTGGCCGTCGTGGCCATCGAGTGGCGGGAGCGGTGCGGGCAGCATTGCAGTCACAGAATAGGAGCTGTTGCCCCTGTTCACGTGTGGCCCATTTTTAAAAATGGGGATTAATAGTGAAGCCGGCAAACCATTTATTGGCTTCACTGTTTAATTTTTTTTTTAAAAGAAATTAAAATCAGTGAAGCCGACAATCGGATTGCCTACTTCATTTTTTGAATTTTTTTTAAAAAAACCTATTAAACACTTAAGTTTTTGTTTTTTAAAAAAACCCATGAAACAGGGGCATCGCCTCCATTTCACGCTTGCAGTGCCGCGCACGTGGATTGCGCCATCCGGCGGCCATGACGACTAGCCGGAGGCCATCCGACAAGCCCTCCAACTCCTTCCCCTCCCTCCTTTTCTTTCTTCCTCCCTCTCTCTCTATTTCTCTCTCTTTCTGCTTCTGGTTTCCTTCCTTTTCTTGTTTCGGTTTATGTCGGTCCAATCCGGTATGAAACCGTACCAGACCGTGCTGCCGACCAGCTGAAATGGCCACCGGTACCGAAACTGAAAACCTTGTATCAATATTTATAAGCTGAGCTGAATAATATTAAACTATATTCCAAGAAACACCTTGGGTTAGAGTTCCATCAATAAAATGGAAAGAGCCATTATTGTTGGCATCAGGGGAGAGTAGTTGCATATTTTATGATGAAACTACCCCCAACTGGTCTATTTTACTTCCTCAGTCCCATTCATCTCCCTAAGCCATACTCACAACCAACATTGACCTTCCAACAATAGTTTTCCACATCATCAAATAGCATATTCACTTTTTGGCTCACACAACTGATCATTGCCCACTCCTCTCCCTTCCCAGATCCCCTTAGAGTTTCAAAGAATCCCTTAGGTTAGAGTTAATTCCATCCTAATATGCAAAGAAGAAGAAGAAAAGCAGTTCAAATGGAGTAGTAGAATGATGAGGGAGGAGAAGAGATCAGAGTGGATCTTGTGTGACCACTGCATGAGGTGGGACAGTGCTCTACTGCTGTGCCAATGCCATGTGGCTCTGCCTACTGAGAGACCGCCATGCACAAGCCACCAACACCATGGCCTGCAAGCAATCCACTTTCTCACTCATGACACTAATGAAGTCTATTCATCTAACAAGTCTTGAAGCAAATAGGTGGATTCAAGAATAATCACATAGATACTCATCTGTTAGGAAGATAAGGACTAACATATTCAACGGAAATCACAGACGAAATATGAGATCCTTCATAACATTTTAACAACCCAAGATAATTTCAAAATTATGAAGAAAGCAGTTTGGTCTTTTAGGCCATAATTCAACCAACTCTAGTAGCTGCCTCAGAAAACAAAGGCATGCAATCTTCCAAAAGAAATCTCTCTTCTACTTAATATTTTACAAAACGCTTTCAAATAAAAATCATGTTAAAGGAGCCTTAGCCCATCTATGTAGGTTCATATTATACATCCTTCTTTGTCATTAAAATAATTCATTCTCTTGCAAAAATATGAATCTTTTAGAAGTAGATTATAATACTTAGATAATATCTAAATATTCATCTTATTTTAAACTGATAATATTTTTTTTGAACCTCTCTTTTTGCTTATTATGAAACAGAGTAAGAAAATATTGGGGAAAAAACATTCCCATCATCTTTCAATTATTTTTCTCTGGTTATTAGAGTTGGACTTTCAGATGTTAACAGACCAAATAATTTGATTCTGAATATCTTCCTCTATCAAGCAATTCATTAGCCAGATCGCATCATGACTAGCAGCTATAAGTACTGAATTGTGAATTGTCGATATTTTTTTTTTTTAGGGGGGCAGGGCCGTGGGCAGGGGGGTGGGGGTTGTGGTGGGTTGTTATCATCCATTCATGCTTGATGAATAATTATATAAACAAACATTATGGAAGCCACAACACTAGATCTGACCAATTGATAATGTAGATAGCAAGAATTAGAGGAATATCTAGAAACTAAAACCAGTGCAAATTGTACTTGTTATCACCAAAATAATCTAACAAAGACCACCCAAAGAATAAGTAAAATGGATAAAAGAATGTTAATCAAGAGATAGAGGTACAGAAGAGATCCAAAAATTTTCTTAAAGATTTAAGATTGGAAAAGAAATAAGTAAAGATAATGGAATCTGTTCATTATTATTTTGAGCTTGAAGCCTTGGACTCTAAGAAATGGTAGAGTGGATAAACAAACCAACTGAGCTCAACCTAACTTCTTAAGACTTCAATACAGAAACCAACTCTAAAACACCTTTCAGCCCATCATTCCCTAGCCCAAAGTGGTTGAAATTGGATGGTGAAATGCAATAAATGACTTGTGATAACAACAAAAGGATAAACTCAGTCAAAGAGATGAACAAAATATATTAGGGCTTGTTTGCTAAGCATGCTTATCTGAAGTATTTTGGCATAAAACAACAGAAATGAGTAATAGGTACTGTAACTATCACTATCCTACAAGCAAATGATTGTTTTAGGAATTGCTAGGAAGTGAATGGATTATTTACAATATGATGTGAATGGCACATTTCTCTTTGCAAGTATATAACACAATGTATGCCAAACTGGGCCGAACCGCTCGGTTCACCCTGTACTAAACCAAACCGGTGCGGGATCAGATCAATTCGGCCCTTTTTTCGAAAATCCACTTGAACCGGTCCAAACCAGCCCAAACTGAACGGTTCAGAGTGGTACCTAGCCGAACCGTCCTAAGGGAAAAATAGCTGGAAAACAAAAGCAAACACCGGACATGCAAGCTTCTCCTGCACCTCCCTTGCTTTTCTTTTCTGGTTTTTCAACTTCTAAAATTCCCAAAAATTAGGAAAACAAGTAGAGATTATACCAAAATTTTTTATTTTGACATGAATTTATCATATGTTGTAGATCCATGAATGATCTACACAGTGACACCAAAATTATTAATTTTGTGAAGCATATAATTTTATAAATTTTAAAAATATGAATTTGGATTAAAAATATTAAAAAAATAAAATTTGAGAAAGAACTATAAATTCAGAATATTGTTTAAGGGCATACAAGCTATTTTGATGTCTGTTTATGAAATTTTTAATACATAATGTGCATAGTGACTTAGGCCTAAATTTGAATAAAACTGAGAAATAAGTAGGCCTAAATTTGAATAAAACTGAGAAATAAGTAGCTTTCATGCATGCCTAGGAGCTTAGAAAAATATATATAACATCTGTGGTAGGGTTCTACATGGTTCTAAGCTCATACTCATTTTTTTGAATTTATAAAATTTAAAATTATTTTAATTTAAATAAATAATCAAAAATATATAATTAATTTAAAAAATAAAAAAATAGAACACATATTAGTTAATTTAGAAGCTTTTTTGAAGTATAGAACAAATTTTTTTAAATTTATGATAGTTAAAATTATTTTTCAATACAAATTATTAAAAAAATATGAATAACTATGAAAAGTTACAACTTACAACTATGGATCATATAATTGAGAAGTATTTTCTAAAGTAGATTTTTTTTTAGAACAATAAAATTTTATTATTTTTACATAAAACTAAACTGATGTGCTTGTCAAAACATGCAAGAATGGAACCATCAAGGAAGGACCCAAAGCATGATATTGGCTGGGACTGCGAGCAAATGCTCTCGGATCGGTATCACTAGAAATGCAACTCGTGCAATACAGGCTTCAAAAGAGGAGGGATAACTAGATTGAAGCAACACTTGACTAGTGGTTATCCCGATGTAGTCATGTATTAGAAATACCCACAAAAAGTCCAGCAGCTGATGAAGAAGCACTTCATTGATTTTAGAGCAATGAAGGAGAGCATTTCAAAGAAGAAGGCGAAGGTGAACCACCAAGCAGTAGAGCTACCTTTCAATCACTCTAGGGAGTCAAGTGCAGTCCTCCACTCTATATGAAGAGCAAATCCAAACTGCCATCAGGCAAGCTTGGATGATCAGTGTAGCTTGAGGAGGTGGTCAAGCATAACACTGTATTTGGGCCATCATGGTACAATTCGAGGTCGAGCTACGCAACTGGCGGGGGAGAGTTAGAGTTTAGGAGGACATCCTCAGTTAAAGAGGCCGCCAGTAGAGGTGATGGCCATATTGCATCTATGCTGGAGGCATTTGATAACAAAAAGAAATCCTTTAGAGAGATTCCACTAGAAGTCACATCTATGACTTGGATCTACATGCCTTCCCTAGCAAAGATTCCAAGAAATAGGGGATTGATAATATATTGAAAAAGGACAAGAAGGATATATAATGAGCTAGTGGATCCTGATTTCACTTCAGCTACATTCTAGCAAATGCAGCAGGCAACATATATTATTGCCCTATCATTACATCCATACAGACTATCAGCCTGGGTTTAGATCTTCCATGACCGAAGGATATGTTCAGTGAGCTTCTTGACAACAACAAAGAGAAGCTATAAAAATGGAACGCATCCTATCGAAGCAAGTGGCCCACATATGGACTGATAGTGATATGTGATGGTTAGATCGGTCCTATCAGGCAAAGTATCATCAACTTCCTTACATATATTCCTTACATATTGTGATGGAAAAATATTTTTTAAAAGTCAATTGATGTTCAATTCATGTGCATGACACCATATACATCCTCAGATTGATGGAGAATATAATTGATCAGGTAGGAGAGCAAAATATCATGCAAGTTGTTAGCAATAATGAGCCACAATATAAGGCTGCAGGGAAGATCCTGATGGAGCAAAGACCACATATTTTTTGGACCCCATGTGTTGTACATTATATCGACCTCATGTTGGTGGATATTAGGAGACTTTGTAGGGTATGGTAGGTAGTGAAGTCAGCACAAACTATCACTAGATTCATTTGTAACCGCACATGGGTCCTATCATTGATGCGGGGATACATAAGAGGTGAGATCCTGAGATCGGATGTTGCATGGTTCGCTACGAACTATATAGCACTGGATAGCCTTCTTAACAAGAAAGTAGGTCTGTATACGATGTTTGTCAATGCCGACACTGAGGGGATTAGATATGTGAGGACCGATACTGAGAAGAGGAGATTATATATGCAAGGGCCGACATTGAGGGGAGTACTGTCGAGAACTTAGTGATGAGGCAAACATTCTAGCAGCAGGCTAAGAAGATAGTGAAGGATATTAAGCCTTTATATGAGGTGCTTTGGGTTATGACAGCAAGAGATACCCCCAGATGGGCTTCTTATATCACATGATGGAGTGGATAAAGCATCAAATTAGGGAGGCAAATCCAAAACATGCTCAGGAGTACATCAATATCATTGAGCAATGGTGGAATTACCAGATGGGTAGGGACTTACTTCTAGCAAGTAAGCAAGGAATCAAAAATGCTTAGGAAATTTGACTGATCTTGTACTTCTACAACTTTAGTTAAACAAATACAAAATCTACTTGCAACTTACTATCTCAACCTAAGGTTCCAGTACACTATACATGGGATAGATATGGACAAGGAGCTCCTGACATGTTGTGTCTAAAGCTACTCTGATACCAACTATCATGATACCACTTGCTCTATCACCACCTCTTGAAAGATCCCTCGTGTGGAATATGAATGTTCCAAGTTCAGGATCGGTACACCAATGACGATATCGATACCGCAATAGAAAGAAGAAATAAAATAAAAAAGATACAATCAAATATGTGGATTAAGCCAAGACTTATCTCCACCGGGCATAAAGCTTCACTATGAAAAAAGAGAAATTTTACAAAAAGAGATCGCACCCTCAACTCTCATACGCCAATCCCTCTCTCAACAAGAAGCAATCTCTCTTACAAAGCTTTCTCTCTTTAGGATACCCCTATAGCGCTAACCACTGCCAGACAGTCTATCCGAAGACCCTGCTTCTGCTCTCTGTCGGCACCCTTTGTGGTTTGCTGCTGCATCTGCCAAACTCCCTCTGTCTCGAGTGCTACCTCTGGTCTGCCGACTGCCACACCTAAGCCCTCTGCTCCACAGTGCCTTTTAAAGCCCTCAGACCAAGTCCTAAGCGATGTAGTTAGGATCCAAGCAACCATATGCCCATCTGATCACGACCATGAGCACTCCAGGCCATCGAATCGCACTCCAGAACCAAACACAGCCCAAAAACCCCTTATAGACCCCGTATTATGGCCATAAACCATTAAGTGGTCCACGCAGGGGACATGGACCGCGTGAAATGCATGTGAAATGCTCCTAGACCGCACGTGGACTGCGTCTGGTCCATGCGGCCCCCATGAACCGTGGTCTCGACCTGGCGCGGTGGACTGCACCATACACCATGTGGGGTGGTGCGTGTACATGTGGGCCACAACTGGGCTAGTGTGAGCTCCTGGGCCGCATGCACACCTAGGTCGCGCACACTATAGGCTAGGTCGTGGCTTGCTATGGGCCACGCTTCTCCTATGGGTAGCATTCTGGGTTTCTTCACTGCGCTGCATGTTGCTTTGGGCCTCCTCTTCTTTGGCTGTGGTTTCACCTGTGGGTCAAATTTCGAGGCATTTTCTCAACAATCTTCACCTCGACTCAACATTTTCTCAATAATCTCCACCTCGACTCGATATTTGGCCTCTTCTTGACTTTGAGAGCTTTCTGGATGATCTCGCAAATCTCGCCCCCATGTCCTCAGACAAATACCTGTCAAATCATGGATGGACAAACATGGGAGTCGAGTCAGGCCACTCAATCCCATCTCCATCATATGCTGTGACCTATCTAACCTGGGACTTGCTCAGGATAGCCTCCTGTGGCAATAAAAATTTCATCCTGCGACGTCGCCTATCATCCTCCTGAGTCTCTTGTCTCGGGTCTAATCCACCTGCACTTTGAGCTCCACCTCGCTCTGGACTCCCACTAGCTTTTAAAGCTCTTTCTATCAAGAGGTAGTATCCTCCATACTTTCTTCCTTCATCATAATCCTACTACTGCACATAACCTTCAGGATACCTCCATCAGCTCTCCATCTCTAGCTGCTTGAATTCAGTCAGCTCAATGAGATCAGTTCCTCCTGAAATTGAATATATATCGGACCTCACCCAATTTCTTTATCATGTACCTATATGCTGACCGTCCCGACGCCCCTGATCACACAGCTTAATCCATCTAGCAAACAAATAGTGCCTTCACTGCTCTCTAAGGAGTCAAACAACCCTCTGCAACAGACATGATGTGAACATACAGAATCTAAAATCCACTGCTGGAAAGAGTAGATACCTCCTTTGAGACCATAAACATACAATCGATTACATCACTGTCGCTACCTTAGGCCACTATTGCTGTAGCCTTCATCCAATCTCTAAATTATAAACAATCTCTGACACGATATCCCAACTCATCACATCAGTAATATCTGATCTTACTTAAGTCCCTCGTCTTGGACTTGGACTTGGACCGCCCACCTTACGATCCTCTACCGCTCCATCTTCTACCACCACTACCTTTAGTTACCATCATAGCTAAGTCACCACCTAAGCTCAAGGCTCGGTTCTTCCATCTGAGAATTTCATTCTGAAAATTACAGAAATAACATCTTCCATCTTAATGGTGCTCTTTTCCACTAAAAGAGAAGTCACCAATGACTAATAAGAGGAAGTAATGAAAGCAAGACCAACACCCTAGTCTTCTCAACTTTCTCACCAATATTGAGGAGGTCGGTGAGAATCTTCTAGAAGTTGCTGAGATGCTCCTGCATGCTCTATCCCTCACTCATCCGTAGCTGGTAGAATTGCTTCCAGAGAAAGAGAGCATTGATGAGTGACTTCACCATGCACATCTCCTCAAGCTTCGACCACATCACCGTTGGGGAAGTCTTGCTAAGCACATGATCACCATATCATCTGATATATACAAGCGGATCGTGTTCACCGTTTGCATCTGGAGCCGCCTTTAATCCTTCACCTCCATGGTAGCCAGCCTCTGCTCGCACAAGAGAGCATCGATTAACCTTTATTGGATGAGCACATCCTTCACCCTTGCTTGCCATAAGGAGAAATTGCTCTTTCCATCAAATCGATTGATCTCCACCATGATTGAGGTTATCTTCTCCATTTTCTTCAATCTTGATCAATACCACCGCAATCCGAATCTCTCGTACGATCTGACTCTGATACCAAGTATTGTGATACCACTTGCTTTGGCACCACCTCTTGGAAAGATCTCTCATGCGGAATACGGATCTCCCAAGTCCAAAATCGGTATGCTAGTGATGATATTGATATCGCAATAGAAAGAAAGAAGAAATAAAATAAAAAAGATACAATCAAATACATGGATTAAGTTAAGGCTTACCTCCATGGGGCATGCAAGCTTCAATATGAAAAAAGAGAAAATTTACAAGAGAAGATCACACCCTCAACTCTCATATACCAATCCCTCTCACTCAACAAAAAGCACTCTCTCACAAAGCTTTCTCTCTTTAAGAGACCCCTATAGTGCTGACCGCTACCTGACAGTCTGCCTGAAGATCCTGCTTCTGCTCTCTATCAGCACCCTCTATGGCTTGCTGCTGCGTCTGCCAAACTCCCTCTATCTTGGCTGCTACCTTTGGTCTACCGACTGCCACACCTAAGCCCTCTACTCCATGGTGCCTTTTAAAGGCCTTAGATCGAGTCCTAAGCAATGCAGGTCTCCTGACAGGATCCAAGCAATGAAGCAACCATCTGCCTGTTTGATCACGATCGCGAGCACTCTAGGCCATCGGATTGCTTTCCAAAACCAAACACAACCCGAAAACCCCTTGTAGACCCATATTATGGCTATAAACCGCTAAGCGGTCCACATAGAAGGCATAGACCATGTGAAACGTGTGTGAAATGCTCCTGGACCGCGCGTGGACCGCATTTGGTCCATGCAACCCCCATGAACCGCGGTCTCGGCTTGGCATAGTGGACCATGCCATGCACTGCGTGACTGTGCTGCGCTTGCGCATGGGCTGCATGCATGCTTGGGCCTACGCCCGCTTTAGGTCGGCGCAAGCTTCTGGGCCACGCGTGTGCCTAGGTCACGCATGCTATAGGCCGAGCAATGGCCTGCTGGGGGCCATGCTTCTTCTGCGGGCTGTGTTCTGGGTTTCTTCATTGCGCTGCATGTTGCTGTGGGCCTCCTCTTCTTAGGCTGTGATTTCATCTGTGGGTCGAATTTCGAGGCATTTTTCTGACTGCCCTATGTAATATGATATACAAGATCAAGCCTAATCTAGGAATGGCAGCTATGTATCTAGAAGATGTAAGTGGCACGTCTTTTAACTCTATCTTCAACCAGTAACATATTATAACAAGTATATTTTTCAAAAAACGAAAATATTTAGGAAGAGCACTAGAAACTTTGGGGTCAAATCAACAATCGTAAGCAAAGAAAAGAAGAATCCAGATAAATTAGATATCAATGATGACAACTCTTACTTGATGTTACATAGTTACTAATATGATATAAGCTTATACATAATTTTGCTCATTGCTTTTACAGCTGAATAGTGGATTCATTTTGGTTTATTGACAAAAAAAATCTGAAGCGAGTTGCCATTTGATTTATATCCCATACATCTGCTCGAGTGGCTGAACACAATTGGTTAACTTTCGCCCTCATTCATAGCAAGCAAATGAATCATCTGATACAAAAACACCTCAATGACCTTGTATATGTTCACTAT
This sequence comes from Cocos nucifera, assembly GCA_006176705.1. NCBI lineage: Eukaryota > Viridiplantae > Streptophyta > Magnoliopsida > Arecales > Arecaceae > Cocos > Cocos nucifera. Next base: position 28,745 of record QRFJ01006741.1, on the reverse strand, counting down.
AATCTAAAGTTGAGGCTGAAATGCATTCAAGAGGAGTTGAGCTAGACTACTCGAATTCAATGATAGATGCCTTTGTTCATGATGACAAAGACCCGATGATCGGATAGCTTAAAGGCTAGTAGCAGGAGCCAGAGTTTAATGAGCCAAGATCGCCTACACGATCAGTCAGTTTGATAGCTAGCAAGGCTAGGATAGATGCTAAGTGATGGGCAAAGGGCAACATTCCAGGTAGGCTTCTAGCTAATCAATCATAGCTAGAAGGGTCACTAGAGAGTCATTCATCATGTGACTCCATGTCCGAGACATCCTCCTAGTGATTTGACTGAAAGATATTTAGACAAGGCTAGCACAATACCTAGTCATCTCCAATAGCACGACATCCATCCTCCTTGCATAGCCAACCAGAATGGGGCATGAGGAGAGGGTAGGCAATTGCTCCATACAAAGACAAGGGAAAAGAAAAGATAGTTGCAGCCCCGATAAAGAGAGCGGAGTTAGTCAACTCAAATTCAGAGGCCAAGGGGAGTAGTGACGACAGTTTTGATGGTCATGGATTTGGTGGCTAGAGAGGAAGTGGAGAGACCACCACTCATAAGATGTAGCTGCAGGGTGGTCTTCGATTTACCAATGAGTCCTAGTTTACACATGCCATATAGGATAGGGACCATGATGCACAACCTCATAGAGCCCAGGAGAATACGATTGCATATAAGCGACCGGCTCATAGAGGTCGTTCAAGACATGATACAACTATAGATGACCTCACATGTAGAGTAGGTTCCATGAACTTATCAAATTCACCCTTGTATTCTGGATCCGAGACATCATCTTCCAGTGACTATTATTTTATCTTATGCAGCCCAGAGCATCTTATGGGTCAGATTTTGCTACAAGAATTTTTGGATTGGTCCCTCCACAGTCATACTATCAGTCTAAGGACGCCTCTTAGAGCCAGAGCTTCAGTGAGAGATCTGAAACCAATTACAATCTAGTGCATATATCTCATGTAATGAGCGTACAAGACTATAATGCTTTTTAGTTAAAGGGATAGGATTATGCAAATGATTTGGACATTTATAAGCAACATCAGTACTTGACAAGATTCTAGATTTCGATATATATACTTTAAATACATACAATTGATTGTAGCATTTTATGGTTTGTATCTTATTAATTTATTTGAGCATATTAGGCTTTAATAATATCTAGTCCTTGTAAGGGTGTCCCTCGGCTAGTCCTTGTAATTTGCAAGGCTTTTTTTAAAAAACACATCATCAGATTTAGATCCACGTGATGCACAATTAAGGGTATGCTAGAGTGATGGAAACATCAAATAACATTATCCTTTAAGGTTCCATTTTAAAGTGTCACGTTAGATTCAGGTCCATGTCAGGTATAATTAAGGGTGTACGAGAGTGATAGAAACATCAAATAACATCAACGAACATCAATTTGGATTTAAAATCATCTAAAAAACCAAAAAAAAAAGATTAGAAACCTTAAAACAAAAAAATTAAAAAAAATGGTGTGTGAGTACCAAACCAGCATGCCTAGCCATACTGTGTCAGTATGGTACCGAACCGGTTGCCAACTAGTATGGATCCCGGTACTAGGTCGGCAAACCTTGATTTAACATGTTCTCAGCTGACCTGTATGCACACATCTGATTTATAGAGTTTTCAACTTTTCCTAAAATAGTACATACTCTTCAGCATACCATATTAACAGTAAATAACATATTTAACAAGCAATACCCAATATCAATTGCTAAAAAGCCATAGATCCTTGCAATATAATTATATAGAATTGATATCACTTTGTGTTAGTCTTGGTATGATTTTCTTTATAATTTAATATCCATTAAACGTATCATAGTAAGTTGTGATGCATTTTAGCAAGATGATGCAATACCATGACTGAAATATACTTCAAACTAGGAGAGCATACACCTGAGACAGTCAATTTAGATAAATTATCCAGGAAACACCCAGAGAGAAACAAGAAAAGGGAGGATTTTAATCTGATGTGTCTTATTTATCAGTTGGACCGACTAGTCTGCTAACCATATCTGACAAGGATCAATCTGAAAATATGCATCACTGAAGAATATCCCTCCAATCAAACAATAGAAGTTGCATAAGATACCTGCCCCAGAAGCATAATCTTTGTTTATTCCAGCAATATCAGTCTCCAAAGGCTCTTCAGGAAAAGGAAGAAGATGATCGTTGAGTGCACCCAACTCATGCAGTTTTTTACAGGCCTCCAAGGATGCCAGCTGCTTTGCTGAGTTAGAGTTGCTACACAGAGGACCTACCATTGTTTGAAATGCTGCATTTGGAGGTAAGGTCAACGTACACTCGAATAAGCCATCTTTCACAAGTAATTGGAAGGATGGCTTTGGGATGAAATACCTATAAAATGTGTTCTATCAATTATAAGATAGAAGCATATTATACATAAGAAGCATCAGGATCAAAATAATTTCGCTTAGCAAGCGTCAAACTAAGCATAGCAATCATTCCAAAGGGAAACAAGAGAGATTTACTTATACCTGTCTTTTGGAAGCTGGTCACAGTATTTATAGATGAGGCTAACACTAGAATCTGCAGTAACTGTTGCCCCTGTTGACTCAACACAATATACATCCTTATGTTCACAACAAAGTTTGGAGATAGAAGTCCTATGATCACTATATAAAACAGAACTTGTCATCAAAAATTCACTTCGAATAATATCAAACAAGTGATCTCCTTGTTCAGTATTTCCCCTGCAGAGGCTTAATTACATTAGAACCAACATAACCAAAATCCATCTCCAATAACGTAGAACGGTATCAAGCGTGCCCTCTAACAATGAACAAATTAACTTTGGTACCATAATACTTTGTAATTCAAAAGCAATTAATAAAGTGCTAAAGAACTCATAACTTGAAAAAGTTTAACATATGAGGGTTAGTTATCATGCAGCAGTAAATGAGTTCTGATACCCAGAGGCATGATAATTTAAAGAGAGAATTTAATTCCATGAAAACAACTGAGAACCTATAGCATCCTTTTAAATGGAATATAAGAGAGAAATCCATTGAATCATACATTATTTGGAGTTCTGCAAGGCATGCTTTCCAAAAACCATAAAAATAGAGTCTAGTCAAAATGCTCACTACTTAGTCAAAAGTGGACCACAGCTATTAATTATAAATTAGTTTTGTTTGGATGACTACAATTCTTCGAGAATATGAAAAAATATGGTGCCACAGTGCATCTACCATATTCAGATTATATCATACGTGGTATGCTGAACCAGGCCGTCCAGTTCACCCCGTATCAAACTAGTGCAGAATCAGCATGGTTCGGCCGAATTTTTCGAGAAAAGCAAGGAACTGCTCCAAGCCAGGCAGGTCCAGAGTGGAACTAGCGTGAACCACTCTGTTTGCATTGATTTGGATTGGCTCGGCCCCCACCCTCCCCTCGATTTTAACAATAGAGAGCATGGAATTTCGTACCAAGTGGCTGGTACACCCCATACTGAATTGGACTGGACAGGAGCCGATCCGGTTTGACCCTTTTTTTTCGAAAAATGGCTCAAAACACACCGAACCAACCAGACCAACCGGGAACAGTGTAGTTTGGCCTTTTTTTTTTGTTGGAAAATGGCTCAAACTGCATGGGACCGATCGGTTCGGTGTGGTATAGGCCTAAACCACGCGAAACCTCATGGTTCGGATAGGTTCAGCCCAATTCGCCCCCGAACCAAGCCACACATGCATGGGGCATGGGTGGGGTGGGGGACGACGTAGCCTTGTGGATGCTTTTGCGATTCTGCCTTTCGAATGAAAGGTAGAGAGTAAGAGACAGAAGCATTTTCTTCTTTGTCATTTCGTCGACGGGCTTCGAACCGAAGGAATAAAAGCAAACCGCCCCAACGATCTAGATTTTTCACAATTCCATCAAGGAATCAAGATATTCAACTAGATTCAAGGTAATCCAACATTTTCTCACTAAATTTTTTTCATATTTTTGTCGTCGAAAAACGGCAACAAATAGAAAAATAGGGAGAAATCATGCCAAAATTTTTTATTTTGGTATGATTTCATTATATATTATAGATCTTTGGATGATCTACATGATGACGCTAAAATTATTAATTTTTGTTAATTATTTTTTTAAAAATTAAAAACATATAGACGATGCAGCTACAGATGATCTCGTACGTCGAGTAGGATCCATGAATATATCAAATTCATCCTCATATTATGAATCCTATTATCCGCAGGCAGCTTATAATCTATATGGATATGGATATAGTGCGTCCGAGGTATCTTCCAGTGGCTACTATCTTATACAGCCCAAAGCATCTTACGGATCAAATTTTGCTGTCCGTATATTTGGATAGGCCCAGCCATAGTCGTACCATCAACCCAAGGATACCTCTCAGAGCCAGAGTTTGAGTGAGAGATCTGAGATGTCTTATAATCTAGCACAAATATCTTATGGGATGAGCATCCAGGACTATAATGCTGCCTGGTTAGAGAGATGGGTTGATATTCCTCCGCACTATACGGATGATCTAGATATCTACGAGCGTCATAGACACTTCACGAGAAATTAGATCAGTAGAAATTTTGAAATTAGTACATTATTCTTTATAGTTTATACTTTAAATACATTTAATGTGTTATTTTAGATTTTTTAAAATTTTATTTCAGAGTGATAGAACCATTATATGACATAAATGAACATTAATTTGGATCTAAAATAATTCAAGAATTCAAAAAATTTTGATTAGATTCAAAAGAAACTGAAAAAATGAAAAAAATTGCATGTCGGTATGAAACCAGCACACCAGCCTGTACCGACACTCAATATGGTACGGTATCGGTACCATACCGTACCAGTCAAGAACCTATATAGGTACCGGTACCGGTTACAAAAACCTTGACAGAGAAGCTTAAGAGGCTTAAGAAGGCCTCTCAAGCCTTCTAGCGCCTTTCTTCCCTATTTTTTTTCAAAACCCCTACCTCGCAATTTCCCTAAAAACTCCAGGATTTCAACGATTAAAGGAGGATCCAACCCAAAATAAGGTAAGATGGCTCTGCCCACCTCATTTCTTGCCTCATTTTTTTCAACATTGAAAAATGCTAAGAAATAAATGGAAAATAAGAGGTCATGCTAAAATTTTTGATTTTCACGTGATTTCATGATATGTTGTAGATCTATGGACAAAAATCTTTAACTTTCAATAAATTTATAAATTTTAAACTAAAAACATAAATTTTTGGATTAAAAAATTAAAAACATAAAATCTAAAAATAATAAAATTAGAAGCTTGATTAGGAGCATGCAAGCTACTCTCGATCTAAATTTAGTGCCCAATTATTCAAGTTTGGATTCCATCATATGCACAATGGTCAAGGCTTAAATTTGAATAAAATTGAGAATTAAGTAATCTTTTGATGCATGCCCATAGGCTTAGAAAATTATATGATGCATCCATGATAGGGTTGTACATCTAAGCTCAAATTAATTTTCTAAAATTTTTAAATTTAATTTTTTTATTTAAAAATATTAAAAATGTATAATTAATACAAAAAATGAAAAATTAGTACTCCATATTAGATCATTTAGAAGAATTTTCTGTAGAAGACATCCTTTTCTAAATTTATGATATTTTTAAAAATATTTTTTAGTTGAAAATATACAAATATATAAATAATATAAAAATATGAAAAATTTGTACTATGTATCAAATAATTCAGAAGTATTTTCTAAATTAGAAAACAATTTTTTTTGTGATAATGAAACCTTATTATTTTTAAATAATTAATAAACTAACGTGCTTGATAAACTTGCAGAAATGGATCTATCGAGGAAAAGGACTCTAGCATGATATTGATTGGGATCACAAGCAAATGCTCTCGAGTCGACACCACTAGAGGTGCAACATAGAGTTCAAAAAAAGAGGGGTAACCAAATTGAAGCAACACCTAACTAGTGGCTATTTCAGCATATCCATGTATTGAAAATGCCTACAAAAGGTCCAGCAAATGAAAAAGCACTTCGTTGATTTTAGAGCAACAAAAGAGAGGGTTGCCAAAAAGAAGATGAAGGTGGACCGCCGAGTGGTAGAGTCACCTTCCTATCACTCCAAGGAGTCAAAGGAGACCTCCATGTTGGAATTCAAACGTGGGACTCATGTGAAATCATCCACAATCAGGGTTAACATGAGCAGTTACCCATCCACATCCTATCCGTAACCCACATTTGGCTTAAGTGGTTTATTTACTGTTCTAAGCTGTTGTTTGCCATCACCCAATAACATTAACCACCTTTGATGGAGACATGGTTCTTCAAGCATAAAATGAAGGGTCCCCAAGCTTAGATGATCATCTGGTCACACACCATCTAGTGAGAGATCTCAAAGCTTGAAAGCACTCCCATACAAAACAAGTTTTTTCCATTTTTCTCTTCTACAATTTAAGTTTCTAAAGTCTTGTACGTGATTAGGATTAAGAGTAAAGAAGAAGAAGGCAAACATTGCAACTATATTAGCAGAAGTTCTAGTAATATCAGTTCACAGGCTATCAATGGCAGGAGGTAATTCCAATTGAATCATGTTTCCGCATTTTATACTACTTTTACATCATTGGATGTTGTTAGAAGAGAGTTCGTCATGTTTGTACTTACTCTTTTACAATATTGGAAATCTTAAAAATGCATTTCATAGATTAATTATAGCAGAATATACTGCAATTACATGATTTCAAGCCTCAAAAACACTATATTGTTGTATGCTCTGTTTTTTTGTTTAGAGTACTCTGTATAGTTGTAGTCTATGATATAGAGTAAACATTTTGTCGGTTTCATTCCATGGCTAGGCTCACTATTTTATTAAGCTTATAATTGGTATCAGAGTCATGTTAGTTTAGATTATCTCTACCTTGATTTGATTGTTTTGCTAGAAAGTAAATGGATGTTGAGTTGTATTCCGTATCGGCTTTGACTAAAAGAAAGTACATTTTAAATATTGTTGCATTGCTTTTCTTCATTAATGGATGCTCGCATGGAGGTCTACGATGGATACGATCAATAAAATAAAATAAAATAAAGAGAAGATGGTTGTTTTTTTCAACCACGCACCATTTCAAGTAGCGCATCCATGCTGTTTAATAAATTATAATCTCTTTTGGTGATCTATTCTAACATGTGCATGTACATTATGTTTATTTGTTTCTGATAAATGAAATATCATATAAATTTCTGCTTATTCTCCTATGGACCTGAATATGCTGCAGCAGCGTGATTATTATAATCACATATGAAAAAATAAATGACATATTCACATTGTTACATTTTGAGAACATAATCATATATATATATATATATATATATATATATATATATATATATATATATATATATATATATGATTTGATGTTTAGTGATCCTTATAATTTGATTGATTAGAAATTAGCCATAGCATCTCTAATTATATCAAATTATATATTAAATTTTATTAGATCACATCTAGAAAAATAACATCAAATTATGGTTAATCATAATTAATGTAATAACTTTTATCCCATAGAAATTTTTATTATAGTTATATGATTATTCAGGATAAAATAAATAAATATTTTTCCTTAATTTGCCCACAAGAATTAAGAAAGTTATACGATTTATTAGTTTCATCAAATAAAGTTAAACATGAATCCTAAAATAAAAGCTTAGCCCACAGTCAGTTTTTGTTGTATTAATTCATATTTTATGTTGACATATTTACATTGGTAAAACATGATTTATAAATATAAAAAAATAAAAAATGCCTCTATTATGAATCATGAACATGCATGTTTTATTCAATTTGCAGCTATACCACCTATGACTTACTCTGATTTTAGGATTGATATTCTCCAATTGAGTGGTGATAACTACAAGACATAGAGAAAGAATTCTTCTTCAATTGAGGTGCATGGATATTGACTACACCATAAGGAAGGAAGAACCACCGACTCCTACAGATACTAGCACTCTGGCTGAAGTTGCCCTTTATGAACAGTGGGAATGATCCAATCGCCTTAGTATGATATTCATAAAGATGCACATATCTATCTGCTAGTATTCCTAGTTCCATAGGAGAGTGTGACAATATATAGGATTTGCTGAAGGCCATAGATAAGCAATTCTAGTCTTTGGATAAGGCTCTTGCCAGCACTCTTATGATGAAGTTATCATCCATTAGGCTTACTGGAGTCAAAGGTATTCGTGAGCATATCATGCACATAAGGGACATTGCAGCCCAACTTAAGAAGGTAGAGGTGGATATGTCTGTGTCCTTATGCATTTCATCCTGAACTCCCTATCTAAGCAATGCAGTGCCTTCAAGATCTCTTACAACACACAAAGAGAAATGGTCAATCAATGAACTCTTGGCCATATGTGTGCAAGAGAAAGGAAGGCTACTTGCTGAGATGGGAGAAAGTGCACATCTGGCCACTCAAGGAAGGAAGAAGGTTCAAACCAGCATAAGGGAAAGGATAAAACATCCATTCAAGCTAACATGAAGAAAAAGTCTAAGTGCTTGTTCTATAAAAAGAAGGGGCACATGAAGAAGAACTGCATCAAGTATAAGCTTTGGCTGGATAAGAAAGGTAAACTGCATCTTTAGTTTGTTATGAATCTAATATGACTGATGTTTATCATAACACTTGGTTGGTGGATTGATTCTGGTTCTACAATCCATATTTCAAATTCCTTATAGGGCTTTCTAGACCATAGAAAACTAGTAGGCAGCGAGCATTATATCTATACAGGAAACAAAGTGTGCTCACTTGTGGAGGCCATTGGGATGCGCAAGCTTCTTTTGAATTCTAGTGTTATCTTATATTTAGAAAAGACCTTTTACATTTTGAATTTTTTTAGAAATTTAATTTAAGTATCTAGGCTTGTACCCTTTGGATATTTCTTCAGATTTTTAGATTTATTTTGTAGTATATTCTACAAATCTAATCTTGTTGGAAATGGTACCATGTCTGATGGTCTTTTTAATATTGATTTGCAAGATAATTCCACTTATAATGCATTGCATCCTCAAAATAAAGCAAGTATTAAAAGAAGTGTTATAGATGAAAATTTCTCTATTTTGTGGTACTGAAGGTTGGGACATATATCCCTTGATAGAATTAAAAGATTGATAAATGAAGAAGTACTTAGTACTCTATATTTTACTGACTTTGAGACATGTATAGATTGCATAAAGGAAAAGTAGACTAACATGTCAAAGAAATGTGCTAAGAGGAGTTTGAGAATATTAGAGATCATACATATAGATATTTATAGTCTAAACATGGACTCGTGTGGTTAGAAATATTTTATCTCTTTCATAGACCATTATTCACGATACATGTATATTTATTTGCTTCATAATAAGAATGAAGCCTTAGATACCTTTAAGGTTTTCAAGGCAGAAGTCGAAAAATAATGTAGGAAGTAAATAAAGATCATGAAATCAGATAGAAGAGGTGAATTTTATGGTAGATATACTGAGAATGAACAAGCACCTAGTCCATTTGCAAGATTTCTTGAGGAACATGGGATAGTTGCCCAATACACCATGCCTAGATCTCTATATCAGAATGATATTGTAAAAAAAAAAAAAAAATCTAACATTATTGGACATGGTGTGGAGTATGCTTAGTAGCTCAAAGCTACCGGGCCGAATCCCCGGTACACCCTAAACCGAGCCAGACCAGTGGGGAACCTTTCAACGTTTTTTCCGAAAAATATCCCGACTGGTTCGAACGGTACGGCATCAAACCGCCCGGAACTTAAGTGGTTTGGCTCAGTTCGGTCTGAGAGCATACCGACAAGAGGACAAGGGGGTGGGTTTTGCTGTTTGTGGGGTAGGATGGGCCAGCCAATAATGGCCCTTTGCCTCAAATTCTCAGACATAGAAGTTTCAACGATCTTGTAATATTCATTATAATCTAAGGTTGAGGTTAAAATGTATTCAGAATGAAGTACAACTGAAGTACACGGATTCGATGTTGGGTGAATGCTGATGGGGACAGGATCCATTTGAATAGTTTGTATCAGCAGAGGAGCCAGGTTGATGAGCCGGGATCTCCTCCATGACCGAGTTTGTGAGAGAGATATGGTGGATCCGAGGCGATGGGTAGATATAAATATTCACATAAGATTCCATATGAGCCTGAGGGCACACAGAGGAGTTATTCATCACATGTCTATGTTCAAAGATCTCCTAGATGTTTGAGTGAGAATTTTTGAACAAAGAGCCATTCAAGCAGGAAGAAGAGTATCCTCCCAATCCAAAATAAGAAAAGAAAAACAAAAAAAAAGACAATTAGACCCAAGTATAAGAGTCAGCTGGCTCATAAGACCAGGATGGTGATGTTTGATGGATCATTGGAGGGAATGGAGGACAAAAAACTGTTGTTCATAAGAGCCATAGGGCAATATTAGATTCACCAGTGAATCTCAGTTTACACATGATACAAATAGGGACCATGATACACAAGCTATAGAGACCGTGTCTATTTCATATAGACGACGGCCTCCAGAGGTACCACACACGATAGCTATAGTGATTGGCACGTGAAGAGGATCATGGAGATCTGGATCATGCAAAATTACCATCCGCTGACAGCTTATGACCCATATAGAATGATATGATGCTCCGAGATATCGTCTTCCAATGTACTATCCTATGCAGTGAAACTTCTTATGGATTGGATTTTGCTGTTGGCAATTTGGATGGACTCCTCCACAGAACTCATCCTAAGGAACTCAGAGCCAGAGTTTGAGCGAAAGATCTGAGATGTCTTACAATCCAGAAAGATTACCTTATAGGATGAATATTCAGGACTATAACGCTAGCTGAATAGAGAGATGGACTGATGCTCCTCTAGAGTATGAGAATGATCCGGATATCCACGAGCATTCAGATACTCAACAAGATTTTAGATCAGTAGAGATTTTGAGGTTAGTAAATTATTATTTTATACCTTTGAGACTTGTACATTTAATACATTATTTTAGATTTTTTTATTTTATTTTTTTTAGGGATGTTAGAATTATTATATAATTTTAAATTAATTTAAAAATTATAAAAAAATTAGAATAAAAATTGAGTCGAAAGAAAAAAGAAAATCTGTACGTTGTGGCGTACCGATCGGTATACACGGTGTAGTAAAGTACAACCAATCAGGAACAAGTACCGATTCCTGAATCCTTGGCTCTAAGCTTTCTAGATCCTTGTGGATTGAAGCTCTTAAGATCGTAGCGTATATATTAAATTGGGTTCCAACCAAGGCCATTTCTAAAATACCATTTGAGTTATGGAAAGGTTGGAAACCGAATTTGTAACATATGCACGTATGGGGATGCCCGTCTGAAATAAGAGTTTATATTCTGCAAGAAAAGAACTTGGACCCAAGGAAAGTAGGTATTTCATTGGATATGCCAAAAGATCCAAAGGTACAAATTCTATTGTCCATCTTATACCACTAGATTTGTGAAGTCAAGAAATGCAAAATTTCTTGAGAATGACTTGGTTAGTGGGAGTGATCAAACTAGGTACTCATTTTCTGAAAATGATCATTCAGATGTTCAAACTTCCATTTCAAGTGATAGATTGGTTGTCATCCATAATGCATCTCAAACAAGTGTAGTACAACCAAACATTGAGACTCCATAAGTTGCCGATAATAATCAAGTAGATCCATAAGGTTCGCGGAAGTATCGCTACCCGTGCTGGTAGCCAGCTGGTACGATGGTAAGGTACAACCGTACCATCCTCTTGTACCGCCATAAAAAAAATCAAAAAATTTTCATCCAATGAAAAAAAGAAAAAAAGAAAATCTATATTACCATTATGTACCTACACCGTCCTGTAGACCAAATCATTCGTCTGACTATCGCATCGACCGATGTCGGATAGGATTTTCTAAAAAATTGAAATTCCATTCCCCGATCGAGAGATGTACATTCGAGCCGGTACAGAATCATGATCAACTATTCAGCAATTACAAAATGAACAACCAATTATGGAGCATACTCCTCAGGAGGATGATGATACAACATTAAGGAGGTCTACTAGAATAAAGAACTCGGCAATTCCTAGTGAGTATATTGTATATCTACAAGAGTCTGACTATAATGTTCGGGCCGAAAATGATCCAGAGACATTTTCATAAGCCACGAGTTGTAGTGAATCAGTACTGTGGTACAATGCCATGAAGGATGAGATGAATTCAATGGCATCAAATAGAGTTTAGGATCTTGTTGAGTTGCTTAAAGGTGTAAAGGCTATTAGATGCAAATGGATCTTTAAAACCAAGAAGAATTCGCTAGACAACATCAAAAGATATAAGGCAAGACTCATAGCTAAAGGATCTACTTAGAAGGAGAAAATTGATTACATGGAGACTTTTCCTCCTGTATCTAAGAAAGATTTCTTCCGTATTATTATGGCATTGGTAGCCTATTTTAACTTTGAACTGCATCAAATGGATATGAAAATGGCGTTCCTCAATGGAGACTTAAAGAAAGAAGTTTACATGAAACAACCAGAAGGATTCTCCTCTAGTAATGGTGAGTATTTGGTTTGCAAGCTCAAGAAGTCCATATACGGATTGAAACAAGCCTCCTGTAGTGGTATTTAAAATTTTATGATGTTTTCTCTTCATTCGATTTTGTAGAGAACATTATGGATTAGTGTATATACCACAAGGTTAGTGCAAGTAAAATTAGTTTCCTCATTCTGTATATGAATGACATTCTACTTGCAACTAATGACAAGGGGTTGCTACATGAGGTGAAGCAATTTCTCTCTAAGAGTTTTGACATGAAGGATATGGGTGAGGCATCTTATGTCATTGGCATTAAGATCCATAGGGATAGATCTCGAGGTATTTTAGGTCTATTCCATGAAACCTATATCAATAAAGTATTAGAAAGATTTCAGATGAAGGATTGTTTACCAAGTGTGGCACCCATTATGAACGATGATAGGTTCAATCTGAACCAGTGCTTGAGGAATGACCTGAAAAGGAAACAAATGCAAAGTATTCCATATGCATCGACTATTGAAAGTCTTAAGTACGCTCAGATTTGTACAAGACTTGACATTGCATTTACTGTTGGAATGTTTGAAAGATATCAGAGTAATCTAGGTATGGACCATTGGAGAGCTGCGAAGAAGGTGATGAGGTACCTTAAGGGGACCAAAGACTACATGCTCATGTATAGGAGATCAAATGAACTTGGGGTAGTCGGCTACTCTGATTCGAACTTTGCTGGATGTATCAATTCATGAAAATCAACTTTAAGATACATCTTCATGTTTGCTAGTGGAGCTATTTCTTGGAAGAGTGCTAAACCGACATTGACTGCTACATCTATCATGAAGGCATAGTTGTCGCTTATTTTGAGGCTACCTTGCATGGTGTAGTTGAAGAGTTTCATTTTTGGCCTCAGGATTGTGGATTTGATTGCTAGGCCATTGAGGATATTCTGCGATAATTCAGCTGTTGTTTTCTTGGCTAAAAATAATAGAAGTAGTAGTCGAAGCAAGTGCATCGACATCAAGTTTTTAGATATAAGAAAACGTGTTAAAAAAAACAAAGTGGTCATTGAATATGCATCTGCACTGAATTGATGATTGCTGATCCTTTGACAAAATGCATGCCATCAAAGAGTTATAAGGATCATGTAGATCATATGGGACTTGGTTCCATCATGTAATGTCTGTACAGTTTTTGGTTGTAATGAAATTAACTCTTATTCAATATGTTATTTCTCATTTTTGTTGTATACTTTCGATTTGAAAATAACAAATTGGACCTAGAATAAACATAAGGTTTATTCATTAAGTTATTTTGGAATGATGATAAAGAAATAAAGTATATTATGATGCATGAAAGACAATACTCGCTCTTAAAGGACTTGTCATCATGATTCATACATTTTGTTTCTTTTAACGATAGATTTGAGGATTTGAATATTGATGTAAATTGGTGTACAAACCAAGTGGGAGGATGTTGGAATTCAAACATGGGACCCATGTGGAATCATCCACAATTAGGATTAAAATGAGCAGTTACCCATCCACATCCTATCCATTACCCACGTTTGGCTTAAGTGGTTTGTTTACTGCTCCAAGTTGTTGTTTGCCATCACCCCGTAACATTAACCACGTTTGATGGAGACCTGGTTCTTCAAGTATTAAATGGAGGGTCCCCAAGCTTAAATAATCATCTGGTCACACACCTTCTAGTGAGAGAGCTCAAAGATTAGAAGCACTCCCATACAAAACAATTAAGGTTCTAAAGTCTGGTATGTGATTGGGATTAAGCGTAAAGAAAAAGAAGGCACATGTTGCAACTGTGTTTGCAGAAGTTTCAGTAGTATCAATTTGCAGCTGTCAATGGCGAGAGGTATTTCTAATCGAATTACATTTCTACATTTTATGCTACTTTTACATCATTGGATGTTGTTAGAAGAGAGTTCTGTATATTGGTTATCATGTTTGTACTTACTCTTTTACAATATTGGAAATCTAAAAAATGTTTCCCATAAATTAATTGTAGAAGAATATACTACAATTACATGACTTCAGACCTGAAAAACACTATATTATTGTATGCTCTGTTTTTCTATTTAGAATACTCTGTATAGATGTAGTTCATGATATGCAGTAAACATTTTGTCTGTTTCATTCCATGGCTAGTCTCACTGTTTTAATAAGCTCACACTACACTCTAGATGACAAGGAGGCACAGATCTAGACTGCCATTCAGGTGAGCCTAGATGGTCAATGGCAGTAGGATAAGGTGGCCAAGTATAGGTCTCAATTTGGACTGTCACACTACAAGTCAGGCTCTAAATCTACGATTGCTGCAGTAGATCCAGAGTTTAGGAGGGTCTCCTCAGTTAGGGAGGCCGTCGGTAGAGGCAGTCGCCATATTACATCAATGCTGGGAGCTTTTGGAAACAGGAAGAAGTCCTCCAAAGAGATTCAACCATGAGCCATTATTTAAGATTTAGATCCACAAACCGTCCCCAGCAATGGAAATAAAGCTTCACCTGCTTTAGCAAGAGGCTATAAGTAACCTCAAGGATATAAGAGAAACTTTTGAATACGTGGTTTTATGTAAGTCATTTGTACTCTTCTCAAAATTTATATGCTTTGATCATTTGAAATATCTCATTTCTTATATGAAAATATTGATGTTCATGTTTTGGTATAAAACTCTTCAGGTCCAAGCTTCATCTTGAACTTCTCGATGACAATTTGATTTGTGTTATGTTCTAAAAAGTCATTCTACTACAATGGCAGCTCAAATTCTTTTGCTTATGGTAAAGTCACTGATTAAGCTGTGTAATCTCACACTGATTATTATAAAATCTTTTCAGAATGGCTAGTCATGGCTAATAGTGGACCATTCTGATAGAAGTTAGTTCTTTTTTTTTTTGGATGGTTGGGGTGGGGGGTAAGATAACTCAAGGTGCATTTGGTTAGCCATTAAAAAAAGTACTTTTTTTGCTTTTTGATTTTTAAAAAGCAAAAATCAAAAAGCAACGTTTGGTAACACCACAAAAAGTAAAAAGTAAAAATCAAAATAATTAAAATAATTGCTTTATATGCAAAGCAAAAATTTTTTGTTTTTTGCTTTGCATATAATTGCTTTTTGCTTTATAGCAACATAATTACCAAACATGCTTTTTGCTTTTTTGCTTTTGCTCAATAGCAAAAATCAAAAAAAATAAAATCAAAAAGTGTAACCAAACGCACCCTCAGTGTTCTGGGATTGCTTTTTAGATCAAGTGATGGTTTAAGCACCTTCAGCAAATTAGTAGTTTTCTTTTTGTTGTTGGTCCCTTTATCTTTTTTGTAGTATTTTGTAGAACAGGCTATGTTTGGACTTAGAAGTACTTATACAGTAGTTTATTCAGGAATTCTCAAAGTTAAATTATAACAATGCAAACATCACACAGAATTTTGAAATACTATTTTTAAAGAACCAAAGAACTAGGAACTAGTAAATAGGTTATGAACAAAGCAAAAGATATAAAATCAATGTATATCTTGAACAATGGAGACAGACAATAAACACAGTTTTAAAAAATTTTAAACAATATGCTTCCACCTTTGGATCATAAGGACAAAATGGGAATCACTCTGTCGTGCTCGGCCACGAGACTGGACATAACTACGAACTGTTTTGGGCAGGTCAAAACGTACCACACAAGAACAATTAGGTACATGAATTCCCTCTTCAGCTACATCAGTAGTGAACAAGAAGTTTACCTGCAATACATTTTATTCAAATTTTATAGATAATAGAAGCAGAACTATATAGGTTATCCAAGTTAATTTCATGATACCACATCATACCTCCCCAGCTCGAAACATATCTAGAGTGGCCTTCTGCATTTTTGGGGATAGAGCATCTTTCGATGAATTCCCACCAGTTAAATAGGAGATTGAAAAATGAGATAACTTACCGATCCTTTTCATGAATCGTTCTATCACTTTAGCTGCTATAATTCTTTCTATGAAAATTAGACAAAGTAATTCTTTAGATGACCTGCAAATCAAAGGTCAAAACATAAGTTTCATGAACTGTTGTAGACTGAACAATCGGCAAGCGAAAAAGATAGCATAACAACTGATGATTCTTACCCAAATGATTGACAAATATGAACCAGTTTATCCAACTTAGGAGATACAAGTCCCATTTTAGTTCCCTCAATATAGTTGCTTTCTGTTTTTGTAAGCTTTTCATAGTCTGATAGATATTCCACAAACATGAGTAAAAGTACACATCACAAAATTACCAAAATTATAACAAGTGAACTCTATTTAATGTACTCTGGATCAATTTGTAAATATTTTTCACCATGCAATCCTATCAAGGACTTTCTACTTGAGTAGGCAAAAAATGGAACTTTGAGAATCTGCAAAACACATCAAAAAAACACAACACTGAACATGAATATCAAGTAAAGCTCTACCAAGAAAATATACAAGAAGCATACAACTGTGGCATTGAATTATAACCAGTACAGTATAAATTCTTTCCTTATTTGGGTTTTTTCACATAGTTGAGCTGATTTAAGAGTATTTAAATCTAATCATATGCAAAGAGTTCTTTTCTTTCAGTTTGGGGTGTTTCCATAAGATCGCCACCAATACAATGATGGATAAAAGGATGTTAGTAGAAATCCATTTCCCTTACCATACATCACAGGTATATTATTTTAAATAAACATAAGCATATTATTGCTTTTGGCAGATAGATTAGATAGATTAGATATTTCCGAGATTGAAATGAAATCAAATGATTATTTAGACCTTTTCTAGGTATTCTCCTTGGAGGTTATCCTTCAATTACCCAACATTTATAGCTGGATGGACCCACAAAACAAGAGCAAGAAAACGTCATTAGGGGTGACAAAAAGTGTCATGCCCCTACCCGAAATCACATGTCAAGGGCCATGGCATTCGCCACATTCTCATTAGGAACTCTCCCTATAAGCATGTAAGGCAGCTCATCATGATATCATAAACAAGCAGTGAAATGAATTCAAATAATTAATGTTCAAACTTTATTTAAATAACTAAATCAAAATTCAATGTCAATGAAATTACAACTAAATGTTTCACAAAACCAACAATATTATAAAGTCTTGCATCAATTTTGATAATCCCTAATCAAATAAAAAAATATAATAATTTCCATCTCTAGCCGCACTCCCATAATGAAACCTCGAATCAAGCTAATTTTTAAAATCTATAAAAAAAAATAAGAAGTTTGATAGTGCACTAGGTAGCCCGATGAGTAATGAACACTTTAACTAAATAAATCGGACAAACAATTTTATATCAATTTCCCGAAATAACATGATGAAGCATCAATTCAAAAATCCAGATCTAGATATACCATATTATCAATTGTCGTGCATGGAAATCCAATTTATCACAAAGATACCTTTTGTTCATAATCTTAAATTCTTTGGTTATCAAGTTCATCTTATCAACCATAAGCTATAACCATATTTTCTCTGTGGCAAGGTCATGATACTGCATCTCACCTTATGGTGAGCTGCATGTCATCTTGCCCTTGCTTGCAGCAAAGTCCTTAGAAACCACGAATCTGCTGGCAGTTTGTCGTGTACTTGTTTGCAATATATCGTGTATTTGCTTATGACATAAACCATTAGGATTAATCAAATGCCAACATATTAGCCTCTATTGACCGGATCGTTAACATAGCCAAACTGAAAATTCAAATCATCACATAATTTCATATCTTAGTTCGACAAAAATATAAGTAATCATGGGTTATCGAAATCAATCAAATCAGGTCAATCGTTATCATCATGCATCATCATAATATTTCAAAAATAAGATATTTTCAATAATCAAGTACCTTTCATCATATTCATAAATCATGAATTAGTACGATTCAAAAATTACTAATTTAACACTTTATAAATTTCTGATAAATCTAGGAAAAGTAAAACATTACTTACCTCACAAGTGAAACTAGAATATAGATCCAATTAATCCTCTCTGCGCCTAATATTTAAAAATCATATTTCAATTAAAATTCTATCATGACTATTTTAAAAACAAAAATCCTAAAATCCAATATCCCCATAAGGCTGGCCAAGTGGTAGTGCCTGAGATTCTGATTAGCCAATCTAGGTCATCTAATTAATCAATCATAAATCAGGAGTCATACTAAGATGTGACAACTTTATAGAAATTATTGATGGTGAGATCTAGCGGTGCCTAGCTTAGTTGATGTAGGGACCGATGTGTTGCCCGACGATCAAGGTTTAGATCCTCTTCACCAAGGTTGATCAAAGTGACTAAGGAGATAACCTTTTTCTCAGATCCAGAAACCCTAATAGAAAGAGAAAGTAGACAGAAGGTAGAGAAAGAAAGTAAGAAAGAAAGTAAAAAAGAAAGGTAGAGAGAGAAAATAGAGAGAGAATGTAGGGAAGAGGGAGAAAAGAGAGAAGAGAGAGAAACAACTTTTCTTTCTTTTTTCTTTTTCTTTTTTTTTTTCTTTTTTCTCTCTTCTTTCATTTTGGTGAAATAGGGAATTCCATTTGAATCCCCCTATTCCCCAACACCGTGAGAACTCTTGTCGGAAAATGGTGGCCAAGGATGCAGCCCACAGCAGCATAGCCAAGGGTCCCTTCGACAATCAACAACGATGAACGGCGCTGGAATCGAGGGAAACATAGGAGAAGAAACAAGGGATTCAAAGATCCAAATTTTTAAGAAAATTTCGGCAAAAAATGGCCGAAATCCAATCTTTATAAACTAAGAGGAATTAGGAGGAAGATTTTTTGAGAGATCTCACCTTGTCTCAGGTGGTGTTTGGCCTCAATTTCACCGAGCATGGTGATAAGTGTCTAGAAACAAGGGACATAGAGGGAGAAGATGAAGAGAGAAGGGATCTCATTAATGGATGACTATGGAATGGAGGGGATCTCTTCTTATAGAGGGAAGCCCTAGTATCCGGTTCCAAACAAATTTCCCTTGGAGAAGAAGAAGACTTTCAACGAGCGTCTTCTTCCTCCGCTTCCTTCTTTGTTTCTTTTTTCCTTTTTTTTGGTGCTTTAACAATCACGCAGCCCCTTTGGGCCACGATTTGCAGCTAGGCCGGGTCAAATGGACCAAACCCAAGTTATTTCAGGCTAGACTATTATAGAAAGAATTATGCACCTTAAAATTGATCTCTTCTCCCATATGACTGTCATGCTACTAATAAGTGTCTTGGTAATATACTAATATCAATGCTGAGGAAATATTAGTAAAAGAAAGATTCTTTCGAGCATGCATGCGAGAAAATATGTGTTTCTATATATATATATATAGGCTTTTAAGTTACCTATTAGCTCATAATTTTCTCTTCTCTAAGATAGCAAGGTCCGTAGAATTTCTCAAAGGCATGTGCACCATCCCCGCTTCGTCTACTTCTCATTCCCAAAAGGTCGCCTATGCAAGGAGGCTAATTGGAGAGACGTTTAAAGATCCCATTTTCCTAGCTTTTTCTATGAGAACTGTATTGGAAGCCAAAGTGAATCTAAATATTTCCTTATATCATCGTTTAAGTTAATCTGTCATTGTTGATGCAACTGATTTTGATTTGCTTATGTTATCCTTTAAGTTAGTCTGTAATCTAGCCCTTCTTGGACTTTGCAATGGTGGGAGACTCATGCACTAGGCCACCCTTTCAAATTGAAGTTTAGAGGCCAAAGTCTGTCATTGTTGATGCTACTATTTTTTATTTTTCAAATTTCAGTTCAGAGGCCATCATAACAAATAACGAATGATAGAAATCCATTCTTTATTTGAACAAAGGTTCCTGTGCTCTTTCTTTCAAACTTTGTCTTATCTTCAAATTCTTATTCAGCTATCATATGCCTACTCTTTAGCATGGAGGAAGTACAACAGTATACAGTCAAAAATCAATTGCCTATTCATCCACTTGTTTTGTTTTCGACCATTATTATGCTAAAGGCTTTATTCACTCAGCAATCTGTCACTGTAATGAATAATATATGGATTAGTGTTTCTTTTAACTAAATAAAAATAGCACGGACTTGGCCTGTCCCCATTATATGTTTTATACATTTTGATTTACAAATTTAATGATAATTTAAATGCATAAATCTGAAAATAAGCAAGTACCACTAAAATTAATTTTTAGTTATAAAAGATAATAGCTATTTGGTGCTGAAACCTATTATATAGCATAATAGATAAAAAAATTTTATTTTATGACTAGTTATTTAGTGGATCAAAAACTATTGTAAATATCCTCCTTACGAAAAATGTTTATTGATGTTTATGAATGGCTTGGGAAAACAAATTTATTTTGCATGCATTGGCAAATTCTTGCTTTTAAACAAATAGTTATAATATGGCCATCAAAAATTGGTGGTTAACATTCTCCTACCTCAAGTAAAATCCAGGTTCCGCCACTATATGAGACAATATCCACAATTTCCCTGCCATATTAGACAATTTCCCTTTTGATATATTATTAGACAATTTATGGCATTTGAACAATTGCCCTTAAAGTTTCATCCTCCAACTCCTACCATCTGCAGAATTCCAAGACAAGGCCCATCATGTGAGCTTAATACCTCATAACTAGAATAACCTAGGTAGTTTGACGGTTGACCAATCCTTGGCTTCACTTTTTATCTAGAGCCTTCATGCCATTTTCTAATAAAATATAAAATTAATTGAATATTGAGATCAGTGCAACTAAAAAACATCAGAAAATACCCACCTTTTGAAAAACATTCTATTTTCCATCACTCAATGATAAATTATAAATATAATAGTTGAAAATATAAAGCTCTAATATTATTTTTCATGCATCAGAAGATTCAAGGCATTGGTATAGAGGGGCTTAAATGTGAAAGAAGGTTTGGTATGAGAAAGGATGAGCTTAGGACACCTAGATGGAAGATATATAAAATGATATTGACTCCAATGACTGAGAATGTAATATATGATGAAAGTCATGATGAAGGAAGAATAAATAGGCTGCAAACTGCATGTTTTAATGAGGTATATGATTATGATTATGATTTATGTAGTGCATAATGTATAGGCAAACTCTAACAACATATCAATACTTTACAGTTAATGGAACAAAAATAAAGCAGGACAAAGGCATTCAAAATTAGATTAGAAATATTATTTAACAAAAATAGCAGACTTTTACTGAATCAGTATCTGGATAATTGTACAATAGAGAGCAAAAAGTCATACCAAGCGGTAATATCTTCTCTATTGTGTGCAAGACTTCCTCTAGAAAAGAAATATATAAGTCAAAACTTGCTTTAGAAAATTCATTCTCTCCAACAGCATGTAGGACATGAACATTTTCCATACACACTTTTGCTGCCTGCAAACAAATCAGATATTTGTCCAAAAAATTGGGGTGAAATAACAAGAGAAGAAAATGTACTTGACAATATAATGTACCAATCTGAAAAAATAAGAAAAAGCCTGAAACAAAAGACTGAAGCAGCAGATGTCATTGAAAAACAAAACAAATGAAGAGTACTAGAAAACAACCTCAAAGAAAAAAATTATTAAAAGAATAATTGGTACAGTTAAGTACTTGCCTAAATCTCATAATTACTTGATATCCTAACATTAGCTTGCAGGAATTGAAAAAGAGGGCCAGTCTTAAAATCTAAATGCCCTAACTTAACTAGCTATCATATTTCCAAGTTTTTAAAAAGATCACCCACAATCTGTGGCCGTCGCTTGACAAAATCGATGAAGTTCTTATTGTCAGGCTTATGCAATCTGATTCAACATTTGGAAGGCAAAATCCTATCATATGACACTCGATAACCAAGTATAAGCTGTCAAACTATGTGGGGGGCATGTTGGGTCGAAATCAGTCCGTGCGAGTTTGCTTTCGTCCAGAACATCTGATGATGTGACCTCAACACTCAATATGTTCCCAACTCTAGAGCTGCTTAGGTCAAAATTGCATCCCTTGACTTTCAAAACTGCATTTGTCTAGCTTCTGGCATCTACAGGCAGAATTGAACTGTCAGAACTCAGAACAATTCTGGTGGTGAATCCTGTTACACAACACTTTTGATAACTAAGTATGAGCTGTCACGTTAGATCATAAATTGGGTCAAAGTCACTCTGATGTGAGCTTGCTTTCATCTAAAACATCTGATTGTGCCAACTCTAAAGCCTAAGTAGTCTAGGAGTCTTTCGTTGATATTACTCTCTTCAAGGCATGATTGGAGAAAAATTTTGGTCGAGATTATATGATTTAAGTGTCCATTAGTTTTCTTAGTCCATATTGGAGATGCATGCCTGGTACCTATCTTTGAGGCAAATTATTAACAAATGTAGACATAAATTAGTCACAAGGACAATGAAAGTTAACCTGTCAAAATGTAGCCACTTAATTTAAAATTCCTCCATTGTACAGAGAACTAGAGCTTTATGGGTTTGAAGGGGATAGCAGCAGATTGCAGTGATTTAAAGAAGTCTTCTGCTTTTTCTCTTTCTTGTTAGTGTTTTGGTCTTTCTTAGTGGTTTAGATTTAAATTCAAGGCTTAGTTTGAAAGTAATTGAATATCGTCTTTTCATACCCTTATCCACATTCTTTTCAAAAGTTCTTATACGAGAAGGAATAGAAAGTTACTGCTTAGTTTCCCTCCCAATCTCCTGGGTAAGTTTCAGTATAAGCTCTTTTTAATAGTCAACTTTGACCAAACTCACCAATGACCAAACCATGGATGAAAAGGGCCAATTGGCATGGTTGATGGCAAGATATGTCCCATGCCAATGCCTTATTGACAAAGATCCAAGATCATGTCATGAAGCATTAGAGAGCTGTGGGACTCGGGAACTTCTATTGAATGTAACTTCGGTTGTTATTTTGCCGTATTTTCCTTTTATTTTTGGTTTTTTTTAGTTTTCAGTGGGTACTATTGAATCAACGATGGGGATAAAAATATCTCAAATTTTGAGACTTGATGGATCTAGTTACTATAGCAGTCCCATTCATGTGATACTTACTAGGTCTCCTCACTCATCAAATATCTGAAATATTTCACCTCGTCTTTCTCTTACTACTAAGCTTTGATCTCTCGATCCTCTCTCTTCGGTATAAAGGGTCAGCAACAAAGAAGGCACCATAGTTTGCTGTACTGCCCCAATACTGACCAATATGGGACATACCATATCGTACCACTACCACACTAGCATGCCGTACCAGCATTGGCCATACCATCCTATTCCGACATTGCTGTACCATACTGTACCGCATACCAACACTATAGTAGGATTTCACCAGTATGGAATCCGATATTGAGATAGTGAACCTTGCGCCATACTATCTTGTACCAATCCTACCATACCACGTACCAACATTATAATAAGATTTTACTGGTATGAGGTCCGGTACCGAAACGGCAAACCTTGGAAGGTATTCATGTTACACCTCTTCATCTCCTCCTATCTCATTCATCAAGGCATCTTCACCCTACCATTATTTTCTCATTAAGATTTGATGTTTAGTTCTTCTATTTTTCTTTAATTGTTAGAATGTCGCATAAAATCATTTTTTTTTATCTTGACAGAAATTGATGCTCTATCAATTGATGATATTTTTTAACTCCTGTTCTTCTCTTCCAAGACCAAAAGCTCTATTCTTTCCTTTTTACCTTTCATGTTCAAATGAATATAAATGAGACCACTGGCATTTGAAAACTTAAGACTTTCTGTATTAGATTTCTACGTTTTCAGCCACTGCATGCTGATGCCTGGCCATTTTCAATTTATTCTAACTGGATACTGAACAAAATAACTACTTGTTTTTTTTTTTTAATGTGCGTCTAAAGAAAGCTTAAAGATGGGTGAAGTCAGCAATGACAAAAAAAGAAGAGTTGTGAAGTATATTAGAAGAGCTACTTTGATGTCTTGGAACTCTGCTGCTCCACTTAATAATGAGCTCCCACATGTCCCAACTCTTTCACAAAGTCTTCTGGTGTAAGCATGGTAATGATCCCATCAAGTATCATAGATATCTTTCAGATTATCTTAGTCAGAAAAGTTAACAAATTCAGGCAATATAAAAGCACTAACAAAGTTGCATGGTTTGTGAGAGCAGAGTGCACAGTGTGAGAAGCATGCAGTAGAATCTCCTTAAGGTGCCTGAGAGAACCTTGATGCGATCTTTACAAAGATGTTTCTGGATCTTCATTTTATTATTTGATTCACTGCAGTAAGCCTACTTATATTTATACAGTTTAGTCTAAATGGAATACACCAAATTTCAAAAGCATTGCAAGGAATCTATCCAATGATTAATATTAGATAGGACTACTGTTTATCTTATTCTCAAGGAGAATGCATGATACATGTCTCTAGCTGGATTGAAATACCATCTAGTTTTCTTCCATGAACTGGTATGTCATAAAATCTAAATTAATAGATACAGAATTAAAACACAATTCCAATGTTTCTGAATGTAAAGTGTACTTAGATTGTCCTTTACTGGAAGTTCTTGGAATTTATAACTAAGACAAGAAAAACTGCTGGTCTTCTGCACATATATCCATCCCCTGAATAACCTAGTAAATTAATAGGCATATAAAACCACATACTTTCTTCCCTTTACACTATGAACTGGCTTCTTTATTGGTGAGAAAAACTGAGACAGAAAATTGAGTAGTCAATGAGATTGTCCTAGCATTTTACCAGGCTGATCTTAAGTCTATCTTGACTTTAATGAGGAAAGGCATCTTGTATACACCATCACAACAGCTCATAACATGATACCTTGTTTCCTATACCAGACATGGAAATTACAGATATCCTTGTAGATAATTACAAAGGCAAGTTTGTGATAAAAGTTAGCAGATAAATCTGGCAAAAGATCTAGTTCAACAATCAAATATAATACTTAGGCGTGCATAATAAAGTACCAGTTGCATAATACATAACATGTCTACTTCACTAGATCACTGAGATTTGATAATGAAGTACCTCAGCTGCGCAAATAAGCCCAAGCTCATCTAGACAATACAAAATCTTCCCATGATATCTTGACAAGCTCTTTCTTGATGCCATTAGTATATCATTAGTGTCTTCAAATTGATTGGATGGTGATTCTTGCAAACTAACCAGTGAAGCATCAACCTATTCAGCACACAAATTTTATTCAAAACAACCTTAGAATATACATTATAATTTTCAGAACAAGACGATTTACCTTCTCCCTTAAAGCTTCTAACTTAGTTTTTAAATCTTCAGAGTTAAAGTTAGTGGCATCATAGTATATATTAATCATTTTAGCTGAAGGAGCAAATGCTTCAACTTCAGCTCTATCCTTTACAATGTAAACCTGAAAAAATACCAATTTATCAGTGTATCTTCATTTTATTATATAATGCAATGAAGACAAACTTGTTCTGATAAAATAATAGCAATTTCAATGTTTTCAGAGGTAGCCTGATAGATATCTGGTGATAGAATATAACTAGTCTAATAAAAATCTGGTGGTAGAATATAACCTTAGAATCTAAGATGCTTTCAAGCTCAGATATTTGCTGTTCACAACATTTAGATGATAAAACCCCTGTTTAAAAGAGATATGTCAGACAGTAAGAAATAACAAGCCAAAGAACTACATGCAATTGGACTTGCAACAAGAAAAATTGTAAGATATTAATCATCCAGATCATAGGTAGCTCAAACTTGTCCAAGTTGATATGATTCTTGTTTTCAGAGCACAAGTAGTCATATCGACGCTTAAAATGAGCCAAAATTGAAACTATAGTCCAAAGGGAAGGGGAAAAAGAATGTAAAAACATTGTGTAGTAATCCAGCAGGATGAAGGTTATAAGGGTATTCTTTTCTGAAATAACTAGCAAATTAACATGTTTTCAGAGAACACCAGCAAGGCAGCTGTAAGTTTCAAAATCAAGATGTCAACTCTAAGCACATTTATGGTTCAACGGAAGTGAAGTCTTCAGTTAATATTGTAAACGCAAAAACATTTCTTGCAAGGGAAAAACCAGAATAACATAAATGTGCAAATAAGGATTTTCAACATGGTCAGCATATCACAAAAGAAATTATAAAGTACAAAACATCAAAGAAGATACAACATGTAGTCATCTGCAATATGTCTAGCAACATTCCCATCAAGAACACAAAGACAGAAGTTGTTTCTAGCATCCAACTTCATGAAGAGTTTGAATACGTAGGCCTAACTGAAGATATCACAAGAAGGTGTTAGATATATGTGCCTTAGAAGCCAGAATTGGCTAACACTTGTAATACACTTCTAAGGGCAAAATTATAATTTTGACTAAAATCAATAAAATGGGTTATTTTCTATCACATATGTGTATTCAGTGTCTATGATACATCCTTTGAGTTAATGGTAATGATAATTCATATTTTCAAAAGTTGAAAATTTAAGACATGAATAATAATTATTAACTCATAAAATGCTCCCGACCATAGGATCATCACAAGGATGGTGATTGATCCAGAAGGTTGGTGTACAATCGCTTCTCTTTAGTAAATAAGTCTTGAGTCTATGGTGTGGAGACACCGGAGCGAGAGTACAGGTACTCGTTAGAGAACGAGGGCACCGAGCGTGACCACCTCGAGTAGTCATTAGGGAAGTCTACCTTCTCGTCAATGACTGACTCGATGCTGCAGTAGTGTGTCTGGTTCTTTGACCTGAGGTGCATCGGCAGTTCACCTTGAGGGTGTTATAGTTTGACTACACCATTACTCGGTCTCCTAGCCATATGGAACCCTGAGGTGTATGTTGGCTATAGCATGTTCATTGTAGGAACTGGATTGCATCAAGATGGAATCTATCTACCTCGGTGGTAGAGGAGCAGCCCTATGATGATCATGAGAATCAAGTCCAGAAGCCCATGGCCATGGCAGAGTGAAATAATAGAAAGAGTTTCTATTTAGGTTTTCACATCGGACTTGAATCGAATGATTACATCATATGATAGAAACTAGGGTTTGACGAGTTCACCTTAACCCTAATCTGATCGGGGCTCAAGATAGAAGAACTTAATCACACAAGTAGCTGCACCAAGAGGTTCACATTCAGCTCTGATGGGTTGCCACCATATACTGCTAGGTGTCACTGGTGGATTTTGGGAGCAATTAGAATGATTTAGATGATCGATCATTCTAGCTGTTCGAATCAGAAGAGTTCTGATCCATCGAAAGGAGTTTCGATGATGTCGATGATAGAGATCATGACATATCCCATTACCATACAGAACTGAACCTAACTGGGTCACACAAACAAGGGTTTGAATCTGGTGATCATCAATTGAACTGATCCAGTTCAATTGATCTGAATGAGATTCAATTAGGTTCAAGAAAATCGTGCTAGCACTCGATTGAACCTAACGTTCTTCTTTTACTATCATAAATAGTTGTCCTGACTGAGCCAAAGAAGTTTGTGCTCAATCAGAGGCCTTCACTTGGTCTGACTGGAGCTTGTCCAAGTCAGAAAAGGTTGTCTTATTTTGTAAGACATTACCTGCCATTTTTGGTCACCTGCCATTTCTCGTCCTTTGACTTTGGTCAAAAGTTGACCTTTGACTGGTCAAATGTTGACCATTGATACTTTGACTTCTGTCCACGTGT
The DNA here is from genome assembly GCA_006176705.1 of Cocos nucifera. Classification (NCBI taxonomy): domain Eukaryota; kingdom Viridiplantae; phylum Streptophyta; class Magnoliopsida; order Arecales; family Arecaceae; genus Cocos; species Cocos nucifera. The sequence goes on along the minus strand of QRFJ01006741.1, from coordinate 515 downwards.
CACGCACCTATTGGAGAGCTGGTGGGGGCTTGTCCCCCTGCCAGAACCTGGCAAGGAGGAGGGCGCACGCCACCCTTGGCGTGTGCCCAAGCAGGAGGCGCCCAGGAGTCCCTATTGGACAGGGACTCCATCTCCTTTTTGGATTCCGATTAGAGTTCTCCTAAGAACCAAGTTTGACTGGTCTTAGGCGCCATCTAAGGAAGAATTCAAGGGGCTCTATTCCCACCAATCAGATCTAGATCTGATTTCACAAAGGGTTGTGATTGGTTGGGAGGAAGAGGAGTTGGATCACGCTTAGTCTATAGATAAGACCCTGCGCCCAACTCAAAGTGCATAGCAATTCCCAATGCCCCAAGGCTGCCTCTCTCTCCTTCTCCACGCCAAGTTCTTCTCCCTCTCCTTTTCACGCCCAAAGTTGTTTGGAATTTTTGTTGGTGCAATCCAGGCGAGAGAAAGGCGACTGAAAGCCAGAAGGCTGCGCTACTGCAAAGGACAACTGCTGATCTTCGAAAGGT